>PTEX01000011.1:2122564-2232352 GCA_003342815.1 Eudromia elegans | reverse complement strand
TGCTGGGCGTGCTGCACGTGGCCGCGCTGCCAGGTAAGCGCCGCGCCCGGCCCGAGCCGCGAGGGGAGCGGCGCGGCTGGAGGTGCCGCCAGGCCGCGGGCCGGGCCTGCAGAGGCGGCGGGCGGGACACCACGCGGGGCGGCAGCGTGAGGCGCCCGCGTGTCGCGGAGGCGTCCGAGCTGGTCCTAAGGGACCCGCAGGGGATTCGGGCAGGCTCCCCTCCGAGTGAGCGTTCCCTCAGGGAGCCCCTGAGCGCAGGCGGCGGCCCCACAGGTTTGAGTTGGAGGTTGTTGAACTAACTTCGAGTTAATCAGTGTGCAGCCCAGGCGCTGTGCAGGCCCGAGCCGCGCTCAGAGGGATTAGCGGCACTGCCTGGAGCAGTGACGAGCTGAAGGCAGGCCCGGTGCCCCGAGGGGTTGTAATGGATGCTCCTCACCTCGGAGGGCTTCACTTTGAGAGCTGGGTCTTGACAGATACATCACCTAAGGAGAGGGAGGCCATGGAGCTGTCGTGGCGAGGCACAGCAGCCCCTTGGCAGCTCTGCTCGTTCCTGCCTGTTTCACTGTGCTAGCTCCTGTAGTCACCTAACCTGAAAATTTTCTCCATGCGGCTCCAGCTTCCCGTGTACCAGGGTAAGCAGCCCTGTTCTTGCAGGGGCACAGGGTAAGCAGTGCTGTTCTTGCAGGGACACCGCGAAGTTCTCTTCCCTTGGCCCAGATCATTGACCAAGCTTGTCATGAGGCGGAAATGTACAAGGATGCTGGACTTGTAAGTATTGCCCTTCGTGCTTCCTGTGGCAGGCCTTACCTAAAGCTGCTTTTGCCTAGCTAGTGACTTTTGCATCCAAGTATACCTAGGATTCATTGAAAGTGTTTTAAATACTGAGTTTAGGAAGAAGCTTGAAATCAAAGATGTAGCTCCCGTATAGTGAGTAAGCTGTGTTAGGTTTTGAAGGCAAAGCCGTATATCGTGTGCATGCAGGAGAGTTGAAGAAAAACACACAGTTCACGCTGCTGAAGTAGCTGAGCACCCATCTCAGTCACGTGTAGGCTATAGGTTTCTCACAGAGTTGTATTTATGCCACTTAGGATCTTTCCTGCCCATTTTAATCCGTTTTGTCATAACCCCTGTCAGATACCTTGGCATGTCTAGGGAAGACCCAAAAGGGCACTCTCAGCCAGAAGTGAGAAAGGCAGATGCTGTTCTGCCATTGGACCCAAGGTGGTGCAGTAACCTTAATAGGTCAGCAATTTGTAAGCAGAGTGCATGTCCTTTTGAAAGGTTAGGTATGTTTTAAACATTTCATTGCACCTCGTCTCCATGCATTGGCATGCTTTTTGTTTGACCTGCCTGCAGTATTATACAAGTTTGCTAACATGGTAATGTGGTGTCCTAATATCCAAGATTTAAAAATTGCTTAAATGGCTAAGCAGTCAGTGCTCAGAGCGGTTGTTTTCTGCAAAACTTTAGAAAGAAACACTCATCTGAATCTTTATTTTTTTTTTTTTTTAGGCATAAATTTAAGTTTACAGTTAGAACAAGATTGAATCTAAACTTAACCTAAATTACAGATGGTCAAAGCCAAAATTCTTGACAGCAAGTCAAAGTAGGTTGTGAACAGAGTAAGGCTTAATTAGGAAGGAGTCATGAGAAGTGAATTGTTGAAAGAATAAACACTGTGAAAGATTGATGTTTACATAGGCAGGTTGAAGTACCCAGGAGCAATTGGCCATGTGGAAGATGTCTACCTAGTGAAAATAGTCTTTTAACTGCAAGATTCTGTACAATAAGTCAGTTTTCATCCTTTTCATACTTTCTGAAATAAAATTATGTAAATTTACTCTGCATTCTGTACGGTGACTTTGTCCTTTCTGTACAATTATAGAAAGGGATGTGGGATATAGTGTGATTTGATCCACATCAGAAGAGTCGCAAGTACTAGTTAATGGCAAGTAATAGTTAGTCTATCTTCCCATGGAGTGGTTATACAAGTAGTCTATAGTTCTCTTAAAGCCATTGTCATACATTCCACATTTACTAACCTCTTACATATTTACTATACATTGAAAACTTTAGCAGCAACAAGAATGCAATAAAGTAAAGTTGAGGGAACCTAGAGATGCAGTTACTTTCGTTGCCAAATTGTAAAAAGGTGTATAAAGTTTAAGAGAAAATTGTCTCCTAGGTACATGGCATGGCAAAAACAGATATTTCTCTACAGATTTGGAGAAATTCCAGGCTTGGTACATTTCACTTGGGATTCTTAAGAACATCAGTGTATATTCCACAGTAGTCATTCTGAAGTTAAGTACCTGATATCATAGGTTCCATACACAAACCACCCCCTCTGTGGATGTATTCAGTGATGGTAGTTCCAAGTGCTGCTTATATTGTCTTTGAGACTTGTAACCATCTTGTTACTACCAGGATATGTTAGTATATTGACTCAAGTTGTTTGAATTGGTGTTAACATTTAAAAGTGAAGTCTGCGATCTCGTTGACAATAAATTTTTGTTCAAAAAAATTTGACTTGTCCAGCATATTAGCAATTTAACATAATAAATTTGAGAGCACTGTGGTACTGGAACACAGTAATGAAAACAAGTGTGTGCTCAGATAGGAAGCCATCTGTGCTCAAGATGTATCAACTTGTATGCTGAACAATGAAATTCCCTAGACAAGATTTTATAAGCAGCAAATTATGAGATATTATGATCCTTCCCATTTGTATCTGCTTTTCTTCAAGAAGATGCAAAGTGGTGCAAAAATATAGTGCAAGTCACTTAACTTTTATTCACTCAGTGCAGCCTGAGGGTTCATTCAATGAAATTTGCTTTGTAGCCAGAAAAAAACAAAGAGTTCCCCTTGATTTCACTGACATAACTTGGCAACTTCACTAGTTGCCATTTGACCTGGTTGCAGCTACTTGAATAGCTAGCATTAAAGACTGTTAAAGATACTCATTTTCCAAAAATTTTGGAATTTTTGTTTGTGCTTTTAAAATTGAATATTGAGTTTCAAATATTATTATGTTTGTCACCATGCAAGATTTTTAAGTTTGTTTCTTTTGCCAATACAGTCTCTGGAGATGCCTTTGTTGCTCTTCTGATCAGCTTGATCCTTGTTATCTCTGTACTTGAAAAGATGGTTGCCAGTGTCTGTTCTACAGTAAGGTTTTCAAAATAAGTGTTGTAAGCCTATGATTTTCTTAACTTCCATGCTAATTAGTGTTAAGAAAGTGAAGATTTAGTAACAGTTGAGACAGAGTAAACTAATGTTATTTCTGTTCTAGAAACAAGTAGATACTTGTTTCTGTTCTAGAAACAAGTTATCATCCGAGTTAATAGTAGTTAACATTTCAAGACGTTTGAAACTGTATACTAGCAGATTTTAAAACAATAACAATTAAAAAAAAAGATATTTTTGTGTCTGCTTACCTAAATTAAGATAGAGATTTTTGCTTAGTTTTTAAAGGAATTTATAGACTTTGGAAATTACGGAAGCACAGGAAAATACAAATGTGTCTGATTTTTATAGTGGCATATACCTGTGGTGGTGGAGGGGAGTTGTAGCCATCTCAGCATTCACCTGCACTTGTTTAATGATTGGTATGAAACAAACAAACAAAAACTCCTCTTCCTATAAGAAACAGCAGCTGCTTGAATCTTACTTTTATCAATATGTGTGTGCTTGGAGACGGGATCTTCTTGTTAGGGGAGGTTAAAGTTCCTGAAGTTACGGTAAATAAGGAGCTAACACTTGTATGTCTGTTATGCTTGTTGTGATTTATAGGCTTATAACTGTATATTTTTCTAGAGACTTTTCTGAGGAGATATATCTGTATGGCTGAAGTGTTCTAAGAGGTTATTTCTATAAGTAAAATAAAACTAAGGGAATTGTTTTTTTGTATAATGAGAGAGCTATTTAAATGACCTACTACCTGCTAGCAAACTGTGATACAAGAGGGACTTTGTACATATATAATACTTTAAATGTCATTCAAAGTATAAAGGAAGTATGTTGTTTGAGAAATACTGAAAATAAGGCTGTTCTACTTATGAAACAACACACCAATCATCTTAATATTCAGTGGAAAAGAAACACAAGAGGTATTTACTAAAATTTTATCTCTTACTATCCAAATAAATTCTGTTTTGGAGTATAATACAGTAGCTGTTCCCATGGACTTCTGCACTATAAGCTCAAGATCCAAGAACTTTAATTCAGCATAACTGTTTTCTTTCCACCATTTTAATTAGCTGTCTGATAGTATTGAAATCTGTTTTATATACATATAAATTCAATAAACACAGAAATCTGTGGTGTTATATTTTTGTAAAAAAATATGAAAGAAAGCTTTGAGTTAATGCATCTGTAATTTGGCTCTCTGTATTGCAGAACATATGCTGTTCTTTTTTAATTAAACAAAACATAATATGCAAAAGAACATAGTCTATCTGATGGTACCAGAAGAGTAACACATTACTGAAGTAAGACCAAGATTATTCACAGGAACCCTGGACTTCGGGGGCATAGAAACAGACGAAGTTGAAAAGTTTAAGGGAAGTATAAGAAATCCTGGAATCCCCCCATCTGTCTGTCTGACTTGGCCATGCATTTTGTACTAGTGTTTAGTAAGGTGCTTGTTTTATGCAAAATAAAATTTACTAACATATCTAATGGAATAATTTATTCTGTCAAACCCTGATCTGTCAAAATAGAAACATTTTGTGGAAAGCTCAGTTTTACTGTAGTGCTCCAGTGAAATTCTGCCAGTTGGTTCTCCTGGTTTTTTTGGCTCTTCGTCTGATTCTCTGGAAGCCAGGAGCTCTGCTCCCTGGTGCCTTGCATCCTGCCGAGGATGACTCTCAGCTGCCTTGGAAGTCTGGGACATCTAGTTTGTTGGCCTTAACTCTTTCCCCATTCAGTCCTTTAGGTGTACAGGTTTTGGTGAAGTCTGCCAAGCTGAGCATTCTTGAGCCAAGGACTGAAGGTTCCCAGAGTTTGTGGCCTGAAGGAGTCTCCTGACTTTGAGGGTTTGCTGTGTTCTTTTTGTTCTGTTCAGTTTCAAATCAAAATAAAACCTACATTAATACTTCTGGCATGTATCACTACTGACCAACCTCACTTTCTTACATAAACTGACGTTCAATATGTGTGCATGCAGACCGCAGGCAACTAAGGGGTTGTAAAATTGTAATGTTGAATTGAATGTGGAAACACAAAATGAAATGTAGATGCTTTGGCCAATTGTCATACCTGGTTTCCTTTGGTTGATTGACTTTTCTCGAGCGTCAACAAGTGGTACTTAGGCCAGATGCTGGGTGCTTGTAGAATTCGAGTGCTTACTCCGTTATTAACAGGTGTCACCTTGTATTTAAGGAACATGCATTTTGTGTATATAAATATTTAGCTGCAAGTTGCTTGGTACAAACAGCTGTGCTCTGCTGCCTTATCTTTGAATATTTGTGGGTCTTGAACTTGGTCCTAACATGGTGCTTCAAGGGATATCTGAGAGATACAAATTCCTAAATTTAAGGGTAAAATTCTAGAGAAAATAGGATTTATTTTCTATATATACAGTGAATTTGTTTACTAAGCTTTCTATATTTTTGACTGAAGCAGGTAAGAAATTTCTAGCTTAACATTTTAATTTGAAATTCGAAACATCAAACCTAAAATATGTTACAAGGCTATGTTTTCACTCATGTTATTAGTTCTTGACATAATTATATATAATTTGTAGCTGTTGTACAGTATGCAGTAGAAAATGCTCAAATGATTAAAAAAGTACAAGGTACCAGATAATGTGCAAAGATTTTTAATAAATCACATAAATTATATTGGCAGATTATTTTATAGTCAATTCACTGTTTGCTAAGTGCATGCCCAGGTGGAGTAAGAGGTATAGTAGATTATAAATGGCAGTATCTTTCTTTAATTTTGAATCCAGAGTGGGAGAAATACAAATTGTTAATGCAATGGTAATACATACTTTGGAAATAATAGTCAAACAAGCAAATCCTTTATTTACCCAAAATAACATTTATCTTCTGACGTTAATTGAATTGAAAATTGCCTTGATTATCTAAAACCTCTGTTGTCCAAATACAATCAATACTCTGTATTCCATTTGGATAATTGAAGTTTGACTCTGCACTATTTTTAACGAGGTATATTATTTAACTCTTTCGCCTGTAGTTCACGTTTTAGGACAGATCAAAGGGAAACCTAGTTGATAAATGTATAATTGAAATCACATTTATTTGTCTTCATGATTTCTTTCCAAATACTGTGCTTTTGATGAAAGCACTTTTACAAGTGGTTATATGCATCACAACATTTTACTGTAGATAATCCTTCCTTTGAAGGAAAATCTTTAAACTTGGTGTGTCTTTTAATACAAGTATCAGCATACTAGTAAACTAGCTGTGTTTTTTAAGTTAATTTTTTTTCCCCCAGTGTGACCATATTTCTTTATAATAATCTCTACAGGATGGCTTGATAATAGAGAACATGCATGATCTTCCTTACACAGTTTGTCCTGGGCCTGAAATAACAGCAGCAATGACAGTGGTTAGTGCTGCAGTGAGACAAGCCTGCCCTCATCTCCCTCTGGGTGTCCAGATTCTGTGCGCTGCAAATCAACAGGCTACAGCAGTGGCTCTTGCGGCAGGTAATGGAAGTGACTCATCACTTACTGCTGGTGTTTGCCGTGGCATTTACTCTCTGCAAATTGTGCATTGTACTAACACAGAAGCCATGAAAAATGAGACATGAAAAGCTCACTGTACCCTGAAAAAGCAGAAATTAGATTTTGAGAAAGATGCCTCCTTGATTATAATAGATGATACTTGCACACTGCTTCAGTAGCATGCAGCTAAAAATCCCAAGGCTGCTGCCACTGCTTTCTAGGTGAAACCTGTCTAAATGTAATGATTAGTTTAAACCTACTCATGTTTAAAAGCCATCTTTGGTGTAACTCTATTTACTGCAGTTAAATTATATTTGGGGATTAGTTTAACCCACTGTGGTGAAGCATCCTCTTTCAGTATCAAGCTCTACATTGTTGCTACTACAGTTATATATTAAATAACTTTTAACTTTTTTTTTTGCTTTTTTATGAATAAATGGAAAAAAGCCTACTGTATGATGAGTGAAAAATGAGTATACTGTAAGTTAAACCACTTAAAATCAAAATGCATTTAGAGAAATTAAGTATTGATTGATCTGTCTGTATTGCTTGAGTCCTAGACTTGATAGCCTTTCTTTCCCCACTCCTTCTGAAGCAGTTTTATTTTTTCATCTATAATGTTTCCTGGTGTAAAGATGGAGGTGGTGTATTGTGGAAGGCTAGAACTGCTTATATACTTCATAAATTGAGGAGGAATATACGGGGTATGTAGTGAGAGTGAAGTTAAACATTTTTCTTGAATGTACAAAATTTTAAACTGCAGAATTCTGTAAGAAAGCAAAACTGAAGGATATTTATGTTAACTTGGAAATCTACTTTGACTAAAACAATATGGACAAACTTACCTGCAGTGGCAGTTTTAATCAGGTTGAATGTGTTCTAAAAATATTGAATTTCTTTTTGGTGGGTATTCTTGGTAGTAAATGTGTTTTGAACTCAATCTGTTTTGAGTGTTTTTAGAATGTGAAGTTGACATGCTAAGGTATCAAGCTACTTGACAAACTGACAGAAATGGTTTTATTTTTGCAGCAAAACCTTTATGAAAAGTAAACCAGAAAAGATAGCAAAATCCTTTTGTATTTTACATTGTAAGAATTGTATGCATGTTAGACTCAAAATGCTTAGGCATTTGCAAGTGTGTTATACAGCTTATTTTTTTAAAAACAAAAATGGTCAAATTGCTAGTGGTTTGTGCATTCCTTTTGGAAAAAAAAAATCACTAAATGAAAGTGTAGTGTAAGGATTATATATTTCTCTTATTTCCCAGCAATTATTGATGAGGGAGAAAATTCCTGGAGGGCTTGAGTTTTGATGAGATCTATTACTATTCTATACTGCTTACTCTGTAACTGGAGAACAGCAGCTAGGAAAGACCAGAGTTTACTGTGTTTCATTGCACTTTTCTAAGAATTATTATCTCAAGTTCAATGAACAATAAAGAAATGAAAAAGTAACATTTTAAGAAAAGATATTCTAAAGTGGAAGCTGTTTTGGAGGTAGCTACTTGGTAAGTTTTCCTATATGACTTTTTAGCATCAGTACAATTTTAATGGTCTTTAGAGGCTACTATTAATAAAGCAGTCTCTACTGGCTGAAGGTGTTATACCTAATAAATAAATAATATATGGCATCTTGTGCTACTACACAGTCATTCCTCTTCCCCATGCAACTCTTTCCTTTTAGGAACAATCCTTCCAAAGGAAGTTGCACAGGGAAACAGTAAGTGGTGTTTAGCTGTAGTGTTCTCCCATCATGGATCACACAGAGGAATGTTAGTGTGATAGATTAACTAGGGACAATCTTTCCCCTTTAGTTTTGTTTTCAGGAAACTCCATTTTTCTTTGGTCTGAAAGGCTAATACAATAGTACTAGCCCATATAAAAATTATTATATACACAAATGGTGGAGCAGATTCATGTTGCACTTTCCTGCTTAATTATTACATTCTTTTAATGTAGACTTTTAAATTTAAAAATATAGTGATATCTATAAATAATAACCATAGACCTCAAAACATGTACATAATACAGAAAAGTATAGTTATATATTTATATTTCTACTAGAAGCTATCTTAACCTCCTATACTTATATTTAGAAAAATGCCCTCTCTTAATAGTTACTTTTAAGATATCCTCTAAATATCATATTATCTTCATTCTTTCCTGTTTTATGAAACTGGAATGTCCTTTGTGGAGAAGCAGATGATGACTGTGTCAGAACTTATTTGCTAGGGTTACCTTTCAGTTGGTTCATTATTAACAGGTGAACCACGTGTTTTAAAGGTGTATAATTTCCTGTTTGTATAGTGTGATTTAACTAACTACATCTGCTTGAAGTTGAAACTGAATGATGTGTGTAAGCAGAAGCCTATGAGCATTTGTAGAAGAGATAAAAATGTAAGTTCTGCCTTATTTATTTTCTGCTTAGCAAATATTGCTAGTTATCATTTTTCAATGCTCAGGATTGTCCAATGAGTCTGAGTCAGGTTTTCTGCTTATTGTTAGTTTTAACTTATATATTAGCGTGTCTTATTTTCTGAAGTTAACTATTTTGTATGCTTGAACTCACTGCTATGTACTAAGGCAGTTTATTATTGACCTACTTCTAAATTACATGGCTTTTGTTATGTTGAAAGTTTTCTAATTATGGAGCATTTTGTGTTAGAGAGGAGAACCTGTTTCTAAAGGAATCATGCAACAGCTTTCACCTGCTGTATATATTTTTCCTTGCACTAATGAGATGTTCAGCTTGGCTCTAATCAATCAAGGTAGGTATTTGCAGAGCAAATGCACAGCCTTTAGCACAGGAAAAATATGCTGATGAAATACCCTGCATCCTTTTGCACATGTTCTGTGTTCCCCATTACCAAAACGTGGCAGTGACTGGATAAGCTAAATAACTGACCCATCATTCATCTGAGAGGGACAAAGCTAATGATGAAAAGAACTTCCAAAAACATTGATGTTGTGGAGGACATTGGCCTAGCCCACTGCTGATGTTTGGGACAGAAAATGGTCCCTACAGCTGTATCTAATGATACAGGGGAACACCTCTCGTATTGCAGGTGCATCTCCTTGTGTTTTGAGTCTGTGGGGTGGAAAACCCAAGCACAGAGGCCAGAGGTGAGCTAGTGTCACTTGTTCTGGTCAGTTCTTCAGTCTGGGTGATTGGGAGCAAGGACTTTGTAATTTTGATATCCAGTTGACAATCTTATGTTGTTAAAATGCAGTGATATACATCACATGCACATTTGTAGTATCTAACATACAAAGTAAAAGTAATATTTTCTCTGCTAAATCACTCTTGCATTATTTTCTGACAGAGCAAAAGAACTGTTTAAAACTCTGCCATTTCTTTCTTTTAATCATCAACTGTCATGGAAAGAAGAAAAAAATCTGTTTTGTGTAGTTAATAGACCTTCACAGCTGCTTAGGCAAAACTGTGTAACTTTGGTTAAAGTGAGTGTGAAAACAATTACTAGGTTCTGAAAAAGAGAAACTCTGTTTCCTTAAACAAGCCCTGCAACTGCTGGATACTTGATTCCATGTTCCTATTAAAGTCTTGAAGTTTTGTTTACTATAGTTCATTGGAAGCTTCCAGTTTTTGTGTTCCAGTGAGATTACAAGGCTTTTTTTGCTCCCATGTGAGTCAGAAATGGAACTGCCTATTAACTGTTTAACGGCTATTACTTTTCAACTTGCCAAATGTGAAAATAAGCAATAGTATCATTCTCACAATTTTATGAGCCTAAAAATGAATTCATTAGTGGAATCTGATTATGGCTTCATAAAACAGAAGGGTAATGATTTGGTGCCTGCACCATATTACTGTTGGTTAAAATTTATCTCAATAGCGCCCAAAGATCCAGATAGAGAGCATAGCTCTGTTACACTAAGTACTATTCTAATGTTTAGGATAAAGTTTTGAATTCCTAAGGAAACACATACCACATATCCTCAAACAACATACAGGGAGTGATTTCAGTAAGTGGTCTTACTGAATGGATGGTCCTTGCTCTAAGGTAGGATTGCTGAGTATTGAACAGATTTCTGGTCTTTGCAGTAGTCTTATAATAGCAGGAGAACTGATTTATCTTATTTAACTCTGAAACACCCTGTAAATTTGAGTCTATTTAAACAGAGCTTTTGTTCCTAGGTAGAGAAATCTACTTATGTGCACCGCATTTCTTTCCAAGTACCTACTAGTACCTTTATGCCTGTGATGTATTCATGTCTTTGCACCCTGAGAACACTTTGTGCTTTTACCTGGTACTCTGAAGAAGCAGGACAATTCACATTTTATCTGGCCTCAGGATTTTTGAAGAGAAACCGAAATTTAGCTTTTAAAATAGACAGCTTGTCATTTGATAAGCATATTGTAAGGATCTTGTTTCTGTTTATGTGCGAAATATGTTAAGATGAGGCCCCTGTTGCCTAAGCAGTTGTTTGGGAGGTGGAATTGCAGCCCCGATGGCCGTCTTCCTGTGAAGCTATCTCCTTGGTGTGGTGTTTACTCCGATTAATTGTGCTGCTCACTCCAAAATTGGAGAAGCAGGAGAACTTCAGAAGAGCCTGGGAAAAAGCTCTAAAGCAAACTGCAAGAACAGCACAATCTGCAGAAGAATAGTCCAGAGTCTTTACACATATGTTAAGTGACAGGTGAAACAAACTTCAAGGCTATGGAAAAAGTTGAGAGGGGTGTAGTGTGCTATAAAGGAGTAAAAATTGTGTTTTCTTATACCTAACCGCTGTTCATAACACCATAGTCCAAGGCATTGGTATTTTCGACACAGAAGAATTTCAAGAGTGTGTAGCACTACCTGGTAGTAGGTAAGTGGCCTCTGTAAGGTCATTTGTTGTCCTCAGCCTTCCTCTCAAGCATCCTTCTCACAAAAGCTTCCTAATTGAAAGAATAAACAAACATACTTGAAATTGTGTTGCGAAGTTGTGATAGAGTTGATGCTGGCAGTAGGTTGGAGAAGAGTGGAAAATCTTCCTTTTTTTTCCCCTAACATGGTCTTCCTGTACCTTTATCACAGTTCAAGAGATAGTTTATTAATGTAGTGCTGTATAGAAAATCCAAGCTGCATTCAAAGAGTCAAATAAGTTATAATGGGCCACAGGTTTCATTTTCTTACCTAACTTCCTAGAGAAAGAAGATCTGTGCTGTTCCTCTCTCTGCCTCAGTGTCTGTAATTCTCTTTAACCTGTTGGCCAATTTTAGCCAAATTTAACAAAGGGGAATAACATGAGAAGAGGAAGTAATACAGTGAAAGTAAGTATCTGGCAACAGGAGAGGGACCCAAGTTAATGCCTTTTTTTTTGCATAGAAGCCACATTGTTAGGGCAAAGATTTATTTTTTTATGTGTCACACACACCAAAGGGCAGGGCTCGCAGTTGCTGTTGAGGTGTTTCATTTGTTTGGTTTTAGTTTTTCTGTGTTTCAATCTTCAGTTTTGGCTAAAATATTTTTTTTTTCTTTTCTTTCAGGTCTTGATTTCATCCGAGCTGAAGGGTTTGTGTTTTCTCATGTTGCCGATGAAGGGATTATAAATGCCTGTGCAGGGGACCTGCTACGATACAGGAAACAAATTGGAGCAGAGAACATTCAGATTTTTGCAGATATTAAGAAGAAGCATAGGTAAATAGAGGAATATCTTATATAAATGTTAATGTAACTGCAGGTTGCTCCAGCTATGAGATTTGCAGTTGCTTAGCCTTTAAGATTCGTAGTTGCAGACTGTAAATGTCTTATGTATCAAGTATGTATCAGGTGAGATGTTATATCATCAGGTATATGTCTGTTATATTTAAAGAAATTTTGCTTCAGGAGGCTGAGCATCCGAGGTAATTATTAGTTGTGCAAGCAACATACAAAACATCTAAGTCATAAGATTTTGGCACTTAAGAAAGCAATTCTTTTTCTTTTTTTTCCCTTCGTATTAACAATGCTGGTTCCTTCTACTTAAATCAGTTCTGTCTGTGTACAGATCATGTTCTGTGATTATCAAACAGAAGGAACTTGTGACAGATAAATCCAGCTTCTCTTTGCTCATATTTTATCATAATAGTCACATGATACTTTTAGCTATTTATATGTCACACTTTTTTCTTTTTTTTTTCCCCCAGAAGCACTGTTCAAACGTTAAGTGTTATACATACTAAATAACCTAATTAAAATGTTTGTGTGTAGTATATGGGTAAGTGTGTGAATAACCTGAAGATCTTAAAGAACTGATTTTCTTCTATAAGCTGTTTCAAAATATAAAGGATCCATGCAACATGGTCAAATTAAGCTTTAAGGTTCTTTAAAGTGGTTTCTTTCTAATACTTTTTTATAGTCTAACTATTATGGTAATCTTTTCACTCCTTTATAGCTATCCTCCACATGCTATTCTCATCTGTATCTGTATTATATAGTTATCTTAGGCCTCCTTTTTGCAACTGCAAAAGAGGAATTAGTGTTCTTGTTTTTGCACCCAGCACCAGGAGTACAAACCCTGCAGAATGAGCACATACTTCTTCATATAGGGCAAAGCACGAGCTGCCCAGGACTCCATCCTGGCTCTGTCACTGCTTATCAGTGTGACAGATTGGCTATAGGCATTGATGCTTCTGTATTTCTATTCTAAGTAGACAAGAAAAGATGAGATGTTTAACCTTCAGTGGCTGAAATTCTTTCAAAATTTAGAACTGTTTAAATCAACATTTGTTATTGCTGTAGGCTTTAGGCAAAATGCTTCACCCGTGTACCGAGGACTGCTCTTTCAAAGATAAGAGGAAAGTAATTGATGTTTGCAGGAACTGCTGCAGGAGGATGATTCCTGTGACCATTACAGGTAGTGAGTTTACTTCATGTTAGTTTGAACTTCACAAAATGAAGTGCAGGGTATTAATTCAACTCTAGGCAATGGGTTCTGATTCCTGAATGGTCAAACATCCTGCTTGGAGTGGCAGAAGCTTCTGTAGTGCAGGTGTGCTTGCTAGGTTGTTCTTAGCAATTGCTGTTTAGAGACAGAGCAATAGGTCTATCAGTTATGACACTGAGGAAAATGCTTTTCTTTTTCTTTCCCCTCTCTCTTGTTCATACAGCAATCTCACTTCCTATTTTAAAATAGAACGCTTACCCTCTCTTAAAAGCCTCTCTTGAGTTCTGAGAGCAGGTGAGATGAAGAAAAGCCATCTAAACATTCAACAAGATGGATAAGAAATGTGTATTCTGAGAGTAACCAGAGGGTACGTTCCCCCTGTTTACAGTGCCCACGCTCTGACGGCAGATGTCAGTGTAGCCGAGACCGCGAGGGCGGCCGAGCTCTTCCTGGCTGATGGGGTCGTATTGACTGGAACGGCTACTGCAGTGCCCGCCGATCCACAGGAACTGAAAGGTGAGAGCTGTCATACGAAGGTCGGACAACAGATACCTGGAAGCTGATCTGAATCAACTTCTGGATTAATGCAGTGAGAAATCTATATATCTGCTCTTCCTGAGAAAATGGGGGAAGAAATGAAACTCACTTTAGATTTGTGTCTGATATGATACAGCAAAGCTAATGTGGTTCTGAGGTTCTGAGGTTTTGTTTAGTTTGTCAGTGATATGTATCTAAACAACAATTTGGTGGGATAAAAGTGAAAATTATTTCAAGATTTTATAAAATGGAATGATACCGAGGTTGACATTATTATACAATGAGGTTCAATTTCTGAAAAGTTTTAGTATAATAAAATGATGTCATATCCTTATAAAATGTTAATTTACAGTGAAAAAAAGTCTTTTCAATGGTAAGACAGAGACCTTCTGAAATGGAGATGCATATCTTGTAGGAAGGGGACATCTGAATTTGGTAACATTCTTGACTGCTTAGAATATTTTCACAAAAAATGCTACTTCACTGCTAGAGGATTATGTTGTGAGCTTCTTACAAAGGCAGACTTGTGAATTCTGAACTTTGTAGAAGTGCTTACATGATTCTTCATGTTCTTCTGTTGGCATAGATTTGGCCTGTCTTCATGAAGCTGATTGCTCCCATCTAGAATTTTCATTCTGTATTAATGGCTAAATTTAAATTAGATAAATGGGCTGAATTTGAGAGTTTTTCTACATAAAGAAGTACATTAAGTACATACTAGTATACATTAAAGTATATTCACCAGTCTAATTTGGAATTTTAAAACATGCTAGGTGTAATGTTAGCTAAAACAAGTTCAAAAATACCACTTTTATTCAAGTGTGACCAAGTTACAAGAAGTATCGGACATCCATAGCTGCATTTGAAGCAATTTCTGTTCCAAGTTGGAGTGATCACTAGTGAGGATCAATTGGCAGAATTAATTAGTGCGTGCTTGGTCAGACTTAAAAGAAAACAATAGTACCTTTGGCAAAAATAATTTTTGAAGGAAGAAAGATATTAATATGCCCTCCTTTAACATATTCTGGTCTAAACCACCCAGTTGCTATTCTTTCTTTATTATTATATAAAAGAAGAAAAAGCAGATGAAAAACATACTTCACTTTCTTGCTGTGGAGACCTGGGCCTCATACACTTTGAATAATTTGAACTCATTCAGCTTTTTTGGTATTTACTCGTATCATACATGTTTATCAGCATTTAAAAGACATGCTGAACTTGTTAATATTGATTTTCATTTTATATACATTAAACAAACTGTTGGCCAAAGAAAAGATGATAAATGAATACACTACATTTCAACAGTGGTGAAAATAAAATGATGGTTTGGTGTGAGTACTGAGCTCATGAACTAGTTTGGATTTTTTCATATCATAAACTAGAAATGATGCATAGAAGAAATCATGCTGAAAGCTAGGTGTATTTTAGAGACAGCAAAATTTCCTTGGTCCAGTGTTCTGTCACTGCCTTCAATTAATGTCATATCACATCACTTCTAATGTAGATTACATTAAAAAATGGATATAATAAGTCTTAGGGCAATTCTAGGATAAATTCTATTTTCCAATACATGCATGCAACCTCCATTGATTTCATGCATTAGAGAGCAAAACCTGTCCTGTAGGCCCATAGGTTCTCTGACATGACCCCAACCAGACAACAGTATGAAATGTTCTTTTCTTTCCTGTTGAAAAAATGCCACATTCTCAGTCTTGTTCTCTTTTGGGGTCCAAAGAACAAAATGAATCAGAGTTGGCAGCTATGATGAAGTACACACATAAATTTTATGTTTGAATTTGTTCTACGAAGCAAGAATCTGAGGCTTATGGATTTACGTTACTCAGGTCACAGGATTTTGAGACATTAACAGGCCAGCTCGTAAGAAGGCTGTTGGCTTAACACAGTTAAGAGAAAGATTGAAAATTCCAGGGTATAAGGAATTGGCAAATCAGGGACATCTATGTCTCCAGATTCTTAAAAGGAATCTGATCTACAGTACACAAAAGTTGGTGTTGACATGAGTGAAATTTTGCATTTCACGAATATATGCAGTACTGGAAGTGCTGCATTATGATGCTACGCACAATTCATCACACTGCAAAGCATCTCTTGAAAGCAGAACCAGAAAGACAGATGAGATTTTGTCATGTCTTTTTTCCGGCTTTGTTGTGCAGTAATGCAGAAGTCTCTTTGCCTTTGTGTTAGTGTGTTAAATTGACTGATTTGCGATGGGGTATGGGAAATGAGTGTTTCCCTGTCAAGTCAGGGAAACTGTTGAGTAGGGTTTTGTTTGTAGTTGTTTTGCTACCTTCTCATAGGCAACTATCAATGTTACTCTTTATGGCAACTGGCAGGCTTTACTCTTACAGTGAGCACTTATCTTCCTGTAGAAAAGCTTTGGTTTTGGCATGTGTACCAAGGCACCTTGTTGCTCACAGGAGCAGGAGATCTAAAAATTGTAATGTTACCTGCAGGTCATTAAGGAGCAGAAATTAGTGCTGAGCTTTTTGAATTACAATTAATTTATTTAACAGACCATATTTCCACTTAAGAGGTTATATGACTTCGTTCCAGTTTGTTATGCTGTGGAAAGATTCTTTGATTGGAGAGAGTGAATATATCAGTTTTGCTGTTTGAGTATGTATGCTTTCATCTTAAATTTCTGATTCAAATCCAGTCTGTATTTAAGTGACCCAAGCCTTTGTATAATGACTGCCAAGTTACCGGGATGAACAAAGTGGATGGTCTTGGCTGAGTAACCAGGGGACAAAAACCAACAGCTGGCTCTGACTGTCACTTCATTTACAACTATTCATACAGGGCATCAAGACTGATTTGCCCTCCCACATTTTGATGGTCTGTTTAAGTCGAAATAGAGGCTGCTGCCTTTGCAGTTCTCACCTATAGATAAACGGGAACTGTAAGTCTCTGACCTGTACTTTTTGTAAGCCCAAGATTTAATGACAGGAAGAAAGTCCTTTGAATATAAAAGCTGAAATGTGTTACAGTGGAGCATTACCATAAACAGTGCTGTGTATGGTACAGTGATTACTGCATATGAAAAAGCTGTTAAAGAAGAGTAGTCGAGCAAGTTATTGGCCCAGTGGTGCTTATTTTTACACTGCTCTTTGCCATTGTTTTCAAGCTAGGAGCATTTGGCCTTTATTTCATGTAACTTGTGCATACCGTAGTTCAAATGCTTTCATTGTGCTTTGCATCCAAGCATTATTTCATATGATTTTATTAAAGACATGTCTGCAGATGTACTGCCACAAGAAAGAGCACAGTGCCCTCTAGTTACAGTTTATTGAAGTAAAGAAATGTGCAAGTTCTGTAAGTCTAGGATCTGGTTGTTTTAACATCATGAAATTGTCTCCTTTTCTCTCCGTGTCAAAAATATTATCAGAGGAAGAAAGCTGAAAAACATTTTAAACAAGGCTGTATGTTTAGAGACATCTAGCAATGACTGAACGTCACCGTGCAGAAGCGTATCACGCTGCTGTTGCTTTATTTTCTTTTACAAGCTAGAATTTGCATTAACAAAGCCAATAGACAAGTCATTTTACACTAATCAACTTTAGGCCTTGATGTGTTTGGAAATGACTTAAAAGTGATTTCTGCGGCATACATAATGAGGTAGCCTAGGCTTATTAGAGATGGGGCACTCCTGTTGCCGTCCTTCACGTAGCCGGTCTGAGGAGAGGAAGAGCTGCGTGTGGACAGCACATGTCACGGACGGATCACAGCAGGCCCTGGATTTCTTTCTGTGTAGAGAAGCTTGGGAGTTTGGGGTACTTTCTCATCCGTCTCAGGTTTTGTTGTTGCATCTTTGCCCAATAGGGCTATGCTGTTTTCTCACACATTTGTGATCACGCCCTACTTAATCATTTGGTTCTTCATTTTTCCTCCTGATGGGAAATAAATATGAAAAAGACTACCTGCTACTGTCGACTGCCTTACATATTGTCATTAAAACAGACTGGCTTAGAACAAAGTTTCTCTGGGAATGCAGTAGAGTTGTGCAAATCTGTGGCCAGTTATAGCATCTTAATTATGAATCTATATAAAGCAGATTTGATGTTCCTAAAAGTATATGAATACTATATAAATATATGGGTTTTTTTTCTAGAGGAGAACTTTGTTAACAATATTATAAATAACTAAATGAATTATTTTGTTGCTCTAAAAAAGACTTTCATTAGTTTTATTCTTTTGTATTTAGATGTTTGCAGCAATTGGTTGTTCCTAGATGAAGAAACAGTAGGATGTGTGACCTAAAAAGAGTTATAGTTTAATTGTTCACCTTTCTTTAGTGAAGTAGGAAGGGGATGAGTAGTTAGCCTTCCTGGAAGAACTGCATTCTTGCTTTCTGATAAACTAACTGGAGTCTGTATGACTGCTGCTTGCTTTTCTACTTCGGTGTCTCGGTGTCCTCTGAAATTCATTGTGAATTTTTTTTTTTTTTTTTTTTCCTTCTTCTTCACTGAAGATCTTCTGCCAGATAGCCACATAGCATAAATTCAACAAGTAGACCTGGCAGGAATATATACCAGACCAACTACCATTATTGTGATTTAAACTGATGACTGAAGAATTGTAATGATCATTGCCCTACTGGATAGTCCTGCCACTCTAATAATCTCACCACATGCTTGCAAAAAAGTATGTGAGCTGATACAATAAATGTGGAGAAAGAATGGCATCATGTTCTTATTTTTGTATTTTGATTCTTCATAGGAATGTGTTTCAGGGGTCCAGATTTCAGTTCTTTTAAGGTGAAAGGAAAATGAGAAGCAGTTAATAATCTGCTGGAGGCAGGGTGGCTCCAGTAGGAGGAAATCCTCTGTTAAGACAGCAGATCTCATTTGTCTGGAACTGATATTGGGTGCTGCAGCAATGCAGAGAGTAACCTGTAGCTCCTTTCCACGTGTATGTAGTACCCTAAGTGCAATTGAGCCTCTGAGTGTGATGGTAGCAGTTGCCTTAAGTGAGGGTCCTGGGTGCAGCAAAAAACATGCTAGTCCTGCTGTGCAAAGGCTCCCTGGATCCAGTGTACCTTCTCACCAGGGCATGGGAGGCAAATGAATTTGTGCAGGAATGCAGTTGAAGATTGTGTATTCTCTGCCAAACAATTTTGCTGGATGTTCATCTCTTGAGAAGAAAGA
Source organism: Eudromia elegans (assembly GCA_003342815.1). NCBI lineage: Eukaryota > Metazoa > Chordata > Aves > Tinamiformes > Tinamidae > Eudromia > Eudromia elegans. The sequence goes on along the minus strand of PTEX01000011.1, from coordinate 2,213,087 downwards.
GGGATATAGCTTTGGGCGTTTTAGATCCATCTTCCCATAGCATTGAAGCTATTGTCTGAAACATGGCCAAGAATGCTGTTTTGCAGGATTTCACATAATGACAGAATGGAAAGCAAAATGGTATTTTGTTAGCAGTTGCTCAAAGTAAAGGTGATTTCCCTAAAGAAACTATTTTCTCCTCTAGTAAAAGTAATAAAACCATGATCTGAGGTTCTTGACACTTACCTTGATAGAATTTTAAAGACTGGACAGAGAAGTTGAGAGGACATAACTCTAATACTGGTTTTCTTCACTTCAGAGGTTAAACATGCTGTGAAGATTCCTGTGCTGATTGGGTCTGGAGTGACTCTGGAGAATGTGAGGAATTACTTGGATGCAAATGCCTTAATAATTGGTTCGTATTTCAAGAAAGAAGGTTACTGGGCAAATGGTGTTGATCCTGACCGAGTAAATAGATTTATGGATCACATAAGAAAACTGAGAGAATGAGTTTGTTAGCAAACAGTGGTTTTGTTTATATATATATGGAAAATGGAGTTTGATACATTATACAGAATTAAAACATGAATGTGCACTTGAAGGGCTAATAACATTAAATGAAAATGCCTATCATCTCCATACCTGGTTGGGAAACCAAATGGCACTTTAAAATTAACTCTGGATGTTTGTTTCTAGGCAGCATATTTCTGAGGTACTCAAATCCACAAAATCAAACTCGTGGCTTGTGTAATATACTCCTACTCTAAGTAAAATGCTTATGGAATTTAAGCATTGTTAGTAAATATTCATCACAAGATGAGCTCCGTTTTCTTTCACTTGTGAGTGCAGTAGGACACTGTAAGTTTACAGCTAACAGTACTGTAAATTGGACAAGTTAATTAGCCTTTCAGTTTCCCTATCTGTAAAATGATGATAATAGTACCTACATCACAGGGGGGTTGTAAGACATAATAAATGAATGAATGTATGCACTTTCATCTCCTCAAATGAAGGGCTCTATTAAAGTTCAAGATCATTATTTTTTCATTAGAATTATGCATTTATTAGAAAAAAAATGTAATAACTGTATCCCATACAAAAATTTAAGATAATTGAGAAATTGATTTACTTATAATACTTATTAGAGAATAAATGTAAATATATAATTACACTTTAAGTAGAGTTGGAATTTATTCAAAATGTTTTCACAGTTTTCTTTTTTTTAAATAAAGGTTCATTGCTGTTTTTCAGCAAGTTCCTACCACTTTGTACCTCTCCAGACTAGTAGGGATATTAACAACTGCCAGGTTCCTTCCTGTACACACAGGTGTAATTATGATTGAAGCCTTTCTACCAAAACTGAAAGGTAAATACAGATTTTCATTTATCTCGTAAAGTATGGGGGGAAATGTGATGATCTCAGTGTGAATATTATGAGGGATTGCACTTGAATTTGATCTTTAAGCTGCAAGGAAGTTTAAAAAAAAAAACAACGAGGATCTGTTGTGTTGTGGATGTTACAAAGCGTGGGTATGTTTCTGTTCCTTAGGACTGTGAGCTAAGTTTGTCCTCTGAGACCTCTTGCCTTGACAGCTGCATCAGGCTTCTGCTGATCCTAGTGCAAGTTGCATTGTATATATCAAAGCACGAATACAAACACGTCTTATTCTGTCAGCTAGCAGTTCTTCCCTGAACAAAAGATGCATCCTCCTTACAAAGGCAGAAGTATATTTTTTTAGGAAATTTAGTTTTATTAATGTAACAATGTTTCCAAAACATTTCTGCCTGAAAGAGTCTTTTCCTCAGCTGCTGTTTCTCTGGAGTAGTCTGTCTCCCACCTGGCTCTGCTCAGGAGTAGACGGATATCTCTGTGCTGACTCCCTACGAAACACATTCTTTAAGACCCTGGAACAACCTTGATGTTCTGCTTACCTCCGTTTGCTTCCTAAGCAGGCTGACAAAGTTTCAGTGCACAGAAATCCTTTCAGGTGCCTGTTTGTTTTGTCTGGCACTACTTTTTCTAAGACCATATTTACACAAGCATTTTAATCTCCTCTGTGTTTGCATTTCCATCAAAAAACGTCGTTCCATCCCTGCTACTTGTCTTCATCCTTCGTCTTGTGACAGCACTAGTATTTATATTTCCTCATAGTGATCAGGAAACAGATTGTAGCTGAAAGCTAACCCAGCTATGTACCAGCCCCATGCATAAAGGTAGTTAGATTATCTTATTTTTCATTCCATTTCTGGCTGTAGGTCAAAGCTGCAAGTATAGGAAGTACACAAGTATTTGAGGATCTTGAAGATACTTTCTAAATCTTATTTTCTTTGCATCCATTCACCTTCTGCATATTTTGATATAAATACACTCACCAAGTAAAGTGTTGATCTCATTATCTAGGTTGTTAACCTAACTTATGAGTTTCTTGTTACATCCTCCTTATTGTGGGGAAAAAAAACCCCCACCCTATGAAATAAAAAATAATGAATTCACATAGAATCATAGAATGCTTAAGATTGGAAGAGACCTGTAGTCTAACCATCATCTAGTCCAACCGCCCTGCACACACAGGGTCTCCTAGAGCGTGTGGGACAGGATGGTGTCCAAGCGGGTTTTGAAGATCTCCAGAGAAAATCAGTACTTATTTTTCACCTTTGTGTATTCAGGATTATTTCAAGACATTTCGCAAGTGGCATATATTTCTGTAGCTGATTGCACAGAAGATTTGATGATGATTGTGCCACCACGGTTCTAAGAGACTATCATGAAGTTTGGACTTATATTCAGTAAACATGTGAGCTAAAAGGCTGCCATGTAAGCAGTGAGCACTAGTCAACATTAGTGCCCAAAGCAGAGTAAACATTTTAAAGTAGTCAGTTGAAAACTATAACCAATTCACTAATAAGGATTGTTCAGCAATGATAATTATTTTTAAAGAAACTGAATACAGTTGCCAGAAGTTGCATTCATTGCTACATATGTGTAAGTGTAAGATGTTCTTAGCATGTGTCTTGTGTTGGTTTATGTTCATAAACATTTTAAAGTCTCATAAGTGACTGACTCCAGTGGATTTGCATCTGACTAAGAGCTGGTAAGTGAAAATTACTTCAATACCATATATAAGATGCAACTGAAATAATGTCATACACAGTAGTTGTTGTAAAACAAAACCCCAGTGAGTTGGTGTTGTGCTCAGAACATATAGCATATACTTTCGCTCTGTCAGTATTTGGTTTTAGTACACCATTGTGTAGCACTTGCAGGAGGAACAGGTCATAATTTAGATCTATATTATCACATATAAACTTAACTGCAGAATTTAGAGACCAGAAGTGAAGGAAAGCTGATTTTAAAGCTTAGGAAGATGATTGATGGCCAACTCTTTATCATTCTTGGTGCAGAAAGTATTTGTCTAGCAGTGTTAAGCATCTGCTTGCTTGTTTCACACAGATGCTTTAAATAGAATTTGACCTTTTGTTCAAAAAGTGCTTGAATATTTAATGTAAAAATATTAAGTTATCAGAAAGGCTGTCTCTTTTGGGAAGAGGGTTCAATTTTTATACAGCCCGAGTTCTTAAAGTACTTTGGAGCATGAATAACTTCAGAGCAGAACAAAGCAGGCAGTGCTAATGTGTAGAAACTCCAGAAGTAAATAACAGCTGTTCAAGAAGACTTCTATTAAATATGTATTAATTAAGTTGAAGTGCATCACTTAAATATGTGAAGAGATTATCTTGTGTTAATTTACATTAAAACACACAGCACTTGTTAGCCTCATTACAGCATCCTGAGTGTATCCAAAGCTATCACCTCATCCTACACTGAGCATTTTGTTGGGTGTTGATTGCTTTCGATTTGCCCTTTTAAAATGTCAGATAGTGGCCTCCCTTTCTTGTTGGATCTCTTCTTTATCTCATGTTTTGCTCTTGCATAGTTAGTATACTACTTTTCTCCATTTTGTGCAAAACATCAGCTTAGGAGAAGAATAGATTGGGGAAGTAAAACATCCATTGCTCACAGCACAGTTCCCTGATGTGCCCACCTACACTTCATGTGTAGTTATGTCTGTTAGCTTGCAAACAGGCTGCAGGAACTTAAATATCTATTTATGTAGCAAAATGGGTTCATACAAAGATTCAGTACCACCTTTAGTATGGAAAAGATACCAGGAAAAATGGTGTCTGTTTAGTGAAATTACAAGTAAGTAGTCATTAAACTACTATCATAAAAATCATAGTACTTTGTGATTTCAGTTAATATGTAAATCTAAATAAACCCTCATTGCATTCTTAAATTCTTCTGTCGTGCACTGAAAGCAGGTAACTTTAAAGAGTTGCAGGCTAACCAGCCTGCCTTCATGGAAGTCCAATGTAAGATGGCAAAGGCTCATTTTTTCAGTATATAAGCCCAAATCTGGGAGTCAAGGCGAACATGACTTTCTAGCACTATAGCTCTTCAAGTTACCTGCTTTATCTAACAGCAATCCACTGTGCTCCCTGCTGCAGAAATACCATTAGGACTTAAAGTCATTCAGAGGTTTATTAAGCTGGGTTTCTTTCATAGAATCATCAAGGAAAACCAACTAGTTCCATGCTTTTATAAGAGTCTGTGCTTGTAGTGGGACTTGAAATAAGTTGTTCATGTTGAGGGGTATGGAACTTTTTTTTTTTTTTTGTATTCTCCTACTTCCGAGCATTGTTTGACACTCAGTGGTAAGGATTATTTGAGTCTTTGAACACTTGTTTTAGGCATAGGAAGCCTGTTCCCCAAACAATGGGTCTTGAAGACCTACATAAATAATTTCAGTCATTGTGTTCTCATATGACAGATGACAGAAAACTTTTATCATTGCATCCATGCTTACTCAATATTAACTGAAAGACGTTATGTTGCTTCATCCATTCATATTCCTGACTTCATCTGTCACCAGGAAACTTTCAGGTAGTCACTTATTCGAGTCCAGACTGGCCTATTAAATACTTGCCTTAGATTATTCTTCGTTGGCAAAGTTACTACTTCTCTATATGGTATCTCAGAGTGTTGCCTTTGGCGCACTGGCATATTTCAGCCTTCATAGATTACTCCCTTTCTCCCTTATGTTTTGTTCACAGCCAGAGAACAGTTGTTTCTTCCAGTCAGACTGTGTAGAATTTGCAGCAAATACAGAAAACGGAGACAGCAGCTGAAGCAAAAGTGAGGGCACATGGTCTCCAGTGAAATGTTGAGAGTAATGGATGATTTTTTCCTCCAGTCTTTAAGTGCACAGATAATCTTAGGGGAAAAATAAGAACTCTTTCTGCAATGCAAATATGAAAGTCTTTCACCTGAGGCAAAAAGGCTGCAATTCACAACCTACTTTCAGTTTCTTTGCTTACAATCTGAAGTTCTAAAAGCAGTAAAGGTAGGGGAGCCTAATACATTCCTTGTGAAACAGTTCAGGCACAGTGGAAAAAGATGTGTGAGCAGAATTCCCTTGATTAAAAATTACTAATTTTGTTATCAGGTAGGATTATTTTTATATATCAAAAAGTGATCTTTGTCCATCTTTTGATTTCCACAGCATATTTTAAAATGCATGTATTTTAAAATGTACGTTCTGCTTCTGTCCTACTTATGCAAAAGTTCCCTATACAAAAGGGACTGTCCTACTACCTATGCAAAAGGGATGGGAGTTCCAGTTTAGGTGTAGGAACTGATGAGTATTCTGACATTAGCACTCTTCAGTGCTTGGCGAACAACATTAAGTGCAAAAATGTAAGTTAAGTTTAAAAGTAACTTTAAAGGTCCAGGTTTTCCAAATTTTATATGAGATTAAGTGTTCAAGATAGTAATCAAATTCAGAATTATGTGACTTCATGTTGTATTTGCTGTATTAGCTGTCGTATTTGTTGTATTAGCTGTGTCGTGCCTCAGCCTCATTTTGTGATGGAGGTTACGAAACAGAGGAGATAGCAATTTTGTTTCATGCAAATGTGGGAGGGATTCCAGATATAACAGGAAAGAAGGATGAAAGCAAGAAATACAACAGTAAAGAAGGCAGCACAGCAGGGAAAAGAAAAGATGCTTAAGTTTCCCAGAGTTCCTGCCTTATTGTCTTTTCCAGCTTCCTGCTCTTTCATTTTGCCTCTCGATCCTTTCTTGTGCATACGCATAGATTATAGAACATGCAGAAGACTAAGAATAAACTGAAGATAGAAACTGACTTAATGAAGACATTCTTGTGAGGGAGAAAAGCTTCTGTTGTCCGCAGATGCGCAAAGAAAAATAGAGAAGCAGCTGCCCTTAGAAAAGGAGCGAAAGTAGCAATGAGCTCCACGTCATGATGCTTTAGTCAAGATCAGAACTGTTGCAAGTCTCTGCATGGGAGGATCTATTCTTTTTACAGACATAACCAAAAGGAAAGGAAAAAAGAGTTTTCAGGACACAGTGCAGAAGTGATAGAAGGAACAAATGCAGTGAGCGGGTAGGAAGGTGAGATGATGTGGTGTTAAGATGCAGCAGTTAAGTGGAAGCTTTTATGGCCACCTTTGTTGTGGAATTAAGAAACTAGGCATGGCGTCGGGCAGAGTACATGTTGCACACCCACAAAGCGGGGAGCAGTGACGTTTGGGTGAACCCAAATGGCCTGCTCTGGTCCTTGCACTAGGCCTCATGCAAACTGCTGCCATGTTGCTGAAGCAGTCCTGAGAGCAAGTGAACCCACTGGTGTTCAGGCTGAGGAATTCGAGTTTGCTATGCTTTGCTAACAGTAAATTTGAGAACTTAATTATGTGTTTAACATTCCAATTGCATACTGAAAACCTGCAACTTCCACTTGTTCTCTTTTACACAAATAGGCAAAAATACTGTAGGATTCTACTGAAGCTCTAGCCATGACTGCAGCAAAATCCCTTTGAAATAGATCAGTGGCCCAATCTGCTTTGACAACTCCCATGTAACTAAAAATAGGAAAAATAGAAGAGAAAATTTGTAGGACTAGTAGTGGCTTGTATTTTTCAATAATTTATCAACATTCGAGAGCACAGATTTCCTCTGGGAAATATTAGTTCTTAGGTTTACAAAGTGCTTCAGTTGTAAATACCCATAAAAATGACAATTTGGTAGGTTGTATTTATTCTTAAGCGGGTCAAAGGACATTAGCGTATTCCTACTGCATAAATCTGTCAAGTACAGAATTTCTTTATGCTCCCAAATCACAAAAACACCTCTTACAGTCAAGGAGAAAATGTTGCCTTATTGCCAATCAAGGACAACAAGCAAGCATATCGATCTCTACCCAATAACTTTTGCCCTGCTCGCCAAGTTTTTATCACTGAAACTGGACACATCAAGGGATTGGATTTAATATATACATACACTGCTGATTTATTACAAGAGGAGAAATACAGGCTGTCCTTACTCCTAGCTCAATATTTTAACACTTATTTTATACCTTGCTTGGAAACTTGCTATGATTTTTCCTACAGACAAGACGTACAACTTTCAGATGTCCCTGGATATGCACAAATTTTTGGCCCTCATAGATACCTCAGGTGTTACATATAGGCCCATATCTTGTATTTTGTGGTCTTTTAGTCTCGTGTCTAGATTTTGAGAGTTTAATTTATGCACGCAGAAGTCTGTAGGCAAACTGCTGTTAGTTTCAGAGCAGCGTGACAAAGGATGTGCACGAGGTAGAGGAGGGGCAAATTACATTTGAATTAAATGGAATAAAGCGAAGGAAATATCCTGGAGAGCAGTCAGTTCACTCTTGGTAGCGTCTTGATAGCCAGCGTCCTGCTGTCTTGTTGACATATCTGAGCAGAAGACATCAGTGCTTCCTAAAAGCTGGGCAAGGCTTCAGTGGATGTGGAAGTAGCCCATGGAATTCCTTCCTATGCTCGTGATGTTGTGGAGCACTGCAGAGAGCTCTGGGAAGACCAAAGGCCTCTCTGTATTATTATATTGTGGAGTAGGCAGAAATTTTGTCCGGAGGTAATGTTCAAGGATTCTGTGCATCAGGTAAGATCTCCATATGTCCAGTAATCTCAACCTTTATACGTGAGCAGATCCTTTCTAGCGTGCATGTATAGCAAACCTGACGCTTACTGAAAATGCCTTGTGCACTGAGTAAGGGGTGCTACTCATAGTAAGTCCTCTGAGGCCAGGCCTCTTGTGCGTTTGCTGTCCTGGTGGTGTGTACAAGCACAGCAAACTGGATGTGTCCCAAACATTTCTGCTTACTGTGCATGTTCTGACCCTCTGTGCAACACATGTACCACAGGTCTGATAATGCTTTAAGAGGCTGGACACAGTGCATGCACTGCACAGCTCATGGGATAAATTTCAGTCTGTAAAATATGGAACAGGAATATGGCACACCTAGAAATAGGCTTTTCACTGGGAAGTTCAAGGAAAAATTCTGTCGTAGAAAGTAAGTGATTTTTGGTTCTTTCATCTCCTGACTTCTCACAGATAGCTGACCAGAAAGCCTTATCCTACCTTAAGTATGATTTCCTATTGTACAGCTTTTGAAAGGATCTGAGAAGGCAGCAACGTTTTCAAGCTTGGGAAGAGGGAATGTCTTGACTGGGATATATTTTCTTTGCTATTGTGAATTCAAGCCAGAAGAGAAAAGAAAAAGAGAGGAAGCACGGTTGGAGTAAAGAGAGGAAAATACAGTTCGGAGTACCCACTGTCTGATCTCCAATGTCAGCTGGAAGTGCTGAGCTTTGCCAGCCTCTTCAAATCTCAGCGTCAGACCCAAATGAAACTGTTTCAGTCACTTCCATGAATTTCTCACCTTTCCAGGTAAATATACAGAATGGCAGTTAAGAGATCGGTGATGAATCGTGACATCCTTCCATCCATAGTGCCTGGGGCTTTTCCCTTCCTCCAAATATTTAACCTACTTGCAGGGTTGACAGAAATGCAGTATTTTTTTCCCAAATATCCATTTGCCTTTCCATTTATCTACTTTGATCTAAAATATAGAACCTGATGGGTGCCCTAGGTAAATCAAACATTTTCTGTCTGCCAAAATGGTTTTGCAAATGCTTATTTCATGCCATTACCATTTTTCTGTTTCTAGCAGTAAATCAAAAAGTATCACCCATTCATCCACTTTAAAAGTAATGCCTTTCCTTCGCATAATTACACATACCCAGTGGAGATCCGTATGCACAGTAAATCTATTCCTTTAAAAGGTTTTGCCTTAAGTACCACTGTGACATAAATTGGTGTAGAGCAAATTTATTTATTTAATAGGTTTATTCTTTTAACTCATCTGATAACCGCTACACTTCTCTTGTTCGATTTGGGTGGGGAGGGCTTTTATTAATATATCAGAGTTATTTCTGCAGCAGATGTTTCATTCCGTACAGGACTTGTAGCAATTGATACGTGTGTGTAAATTATTCTCGTTACAGGTTTATTCTTAACTGGTGTTCAGGGGGTCCTCACTGTACTTCCAGTAGATCCTTGAGAATTAAATAGCTTAACAAATGTAATGAGCAATCCTGAAAGAAGTACAAGGGGAGAAGTGTATTTGGAAATTACCTGTCCAAATGTGTGAATAACGTAGATCAACCACACTATTGGAAATGAATGATTAAAAAAATGCCAAAAGTAAATGTCTTCCAGTTATAAGAATCCTGGACAGTATCTTGGCAAAATTTAAAAAAAAAAAAAAAGTGCTCGTCACTCTCAATGTACAATTGTTCATTTTTGTAAGTCATGCCTGTAGCTCTCGGGAGTGTCAAACGTAAAGCAGACAAGAATAACCGGTGGAAGTCTGAGAGTAAAATGACAAACTTTTTAGCAGATCCAAGCTTACTTTTAGGGTTTATAGAATTATCTTTCATTTCCCTGTGAATGAAAGTGCAGAAAGTATCTTTAAAGAAATCAGGTTGAAATAATACCATACAAAAAAAGGAAATTGTGTCAAAACATTGGGATGTAGCTACTATTGTGCTCACAGAAATATCATCTGTGTGTTTGAAATTAGGGTAGAGTGTAATCCTGCAAACATTTACATGAATGTTTAATGCAAGTGACAAGTTTCCAGACAGAGAGTCTGAGGATATTCAAGATTGTAGGTAAGGTTGGGACAAGAGTGATGTCATGTGGAGCTGAACAAAATTTCTAGTGTTAATATGTTTTCTGTGGATATATTTTACATGGCACTGGATACGAAAGTGAAATTCAAGGTGGCTGTACTTCTTTATACAATAAAGATGTGCAGAAAAATTTGGGAGAGAATATAATTCATAAGAAAGTTTTAGGACTTCAATCTCATTTAGTTAATGAAGGTATTTAATGAACATGATCACAATATTAAACCTTATAATTTCACACTATCCATTTCAAAATGTTACCTTTTTTCCTGCTGGCATTACAGAACTATCAACAGGGGTTTTTTTTCCCTACAGATAGAAGGGAAATTATCCAAGGCAAACCTGAGAAAATATCATGGGAAAATATCATGGATGGGAAGATGTGAATGATAATTACAGATTCAGCATGGGTGGTACATTAGGGGGAGGAAAGTTATTACATGCAGCTCCATATCTCGTGTCCGTTAAGGTCACTCTTCTGAGATTTCAGTTGGAGTGAATCTGTTTTTGATTCTTTTCTCTCTCTCTCTCTCTCTTTTTTTTTTTCTTTTTTCGGGGGTGGGGGTGTACTTTTTCTAAAACATTAGCTAGATAGAGATTGCCAACTGTCCCTTTTGATCAGAATTGATTGCAGTGGCTGTAACCAGATGGTTTTGCAACAGGATTGGGGAAGAATAATAAATACAGGGAAGAGTGTTTGGGGGAGCAGGGGAGAATATCCAGCTCAAAAATTAGCAGCAGATTCAGTACTGGTGTTCTGATTTCAGTTGATTTACATACTCTGAAGCCTGACTCTACTCATTTCTAGGAGTTGCATTTCACACTGATACTGATCTGCTACAGTAAATAGCAGGTTTTCGATCTGTATTTAAGTGTAGGCATAAATATATTTACAGGCTAATCCAGTGTTTCAGCCAAACTGAAACAGGTCTGTATGACCTGAGCAGGAAGAAGAAACGCTCTTTACTGGTTTAAAATGGTTTGAGGTTTAAGGGCAGGATTATGTGATGTGGTTGCCTGCAATAGCAGAGACTGGATTTGTAAGTGGCAAAGACGCTTCCTTGTATCCTGTGTCCCCAGAATGGGCTCATGGAAGCTGCAGAGTGGAGCTCTGGGCGCTGGAGCTTCCCACTGGAAACAGCCTCCCCTCTGTTCCCTGGCTGGGAACCAGAGGAGCTGCCCAAAGTGGGCAGGCATCGTCAGTCTCTAGATTGGCTCAATCTTTGCCTTCCCATGCTGTTTGCATCGATGATAATCAATGTTAATTATGGCAGCGGGCCTTGTGATGTACTCGTTATAGAAGCCAGCCCATTTTTCTGTGCTTACACATTATCTAACACAATAAGGCCCTGATTGGGATTTCCTAGTAAACAAATAGTAATACAAATGGTTATAATAAGGAATACATGGTTCATGGTGTAAGATACCAAACCCAGCTCAAACAGCCTGCTGAAGCATCGTGTGGTAGTTCTGTTTGCTGTTACCACTAACTGCATACACTGGATGCTTCTTGGCAGTTTTGGCCACAGTGCATTAAACCATTTAACCTTGAGCTTGTGCTGAAATAGGTGCTTGATTTGAAAATTGTGCTTAAGTCTGTGCTGGTTTCTGAATATAAATGTATGCTTAAAGTTAAGCATGTACTTTAAAGCACTTGTGATTCAGGATTCTGCAGGGTCTTTATCTCACTACTGATCACTACACCAAGGGCTGGCACTCGCTACAGTTACATGCCAGGTTTAGGTTTCTTTCCTAAACTTGAAGCTGTATGTGCAAGAGCTGGAAGCTGCTGCATGTATCCCAGAGTTGAGTGGCTGGCTGTGTGTATGTTGTCTCAAAGCTTCCCATCTGCCCCCAGGGGATTGGGGCTGGGTGGAAGCCACGAGCTCTTTAAGAGGCTGCAGGTCCCAGTCCTGGCTGGTGTCTTGCCATGCAGGGCACCCTGTTGATAAGATATTCTGGTATTGGACAAGTGCAGGCTGCTGTGAAGGATTTTGTGACATTCTGCTGTTATCTCACTGAGAATTGCAGCTCAATTGTTCATATATTTTAATTGATATAAATAATTACTATTGAGCCTATGACTATGCACCCCAGGCCTCACACCCATGAATTCCAGTGACTTCAATAATATCATAAATTTATATCAAAGTTTGCACAATGAGTCTCTTATTGCTTGTGGCTTGGCTGGTTAAATATGTTGGTTCTAGTGCAACTTTTCAGTTCTCGTTGGACTATATTCCTGGATTTTACTTTTTCACGTGCAATTTAGCCCTGTGGTTGTCTGCCTAACTCTAGTAAGTTCTTCTGTTGTGTACCAATTGTGCACTGTGTTTGCCAAGCCTGTGTGACAAAAATGCTTAAAATCTCTATATTGCCTTTCTTGAGTGTGCACGTTGTTTTAAAATGAGTGTGAGTTAATGTAGTCTGTTTGGGATTAATTTAAAATATTTAGTATAGCAGCTAGGTTTTTCCCTATTAAGCAACTGTGCTTCACTGAAATTCCATGATCTACAGCACACCCTAGTGATATCTGGGAATCATGAGTTAGACACCATCATTTTTACTTGCTTTGTGGTAAAACCAATCTTAGAAGCTACTAAGTGACTCAGCTCATGAAAAGATATACCTTCATATCTAAAATGAGGCGAGGGTTGAATTTCTTGATTTATAAGATAAAAAGTAGACATAGAAATTAAAACTGCAGTATATTCTTCTGTGAAGAGAGAATTTATTTCATCATGAATTCACGCGGTTTACAATTTGAAGTGTTGGGCATGTTTTAATAATAGAGCTTGAGGAAATGCAGCTGGGGTTGTTTTAGAAAATAGGAAAATATTCATATGGATTTTTTTTAGAATGGAAAGAGCATGGAGAGGGAAAAGAAATAACAGTACTGTGGAAGAAACCAGTGCAGACAGTCTTTAGGTTAGAAACTAGAATGATCTTTTAGTGTCTTACCACCAAGATAGTAAAAGTCGTGCTTGATGTGCAATTCGTCCATTTGCAGGTAGTTAGATCACTTGTTTATTCAGATGATGGTACTTGTACCTGTTTTTCATTGACTAATTTGCTCCTGCAAAGGGATATGCATCTTTTTAGGCTATATTCTGATCTCCTTTTAGTGGATTAGGACTTGTATTTGAATAATTTGATTTCTTTTTAATTGACTGAATGTATTCCGGTGAAGGGCTCTGAATTGGCCACTGTTGACCCCTCTGGTGAGGTGAAAGGAGAAAGTGTGTTTGCGAAGGACTCTGAGAAAGAAGTTGAAATGAATAGTCAAGCAGGAATGCAAGTACTTCAGCAGAGGTGAAATCAAATTGGTGAAACTCAGAAATGGGAGAGAAAACAATAAGAGTACCAAGAAAAAAAGAGTATAGGCCTTGTTAGTTATGGTTGTTGAAGTTAAACCTCATCTGAATTCTCGAACAGAGTCAGAGAAATCATCAAAGAGAAACACAGGTAAGCAGCGTACCTGCCTACCCGTTTGCAAAGGCTGCGGGTTTGCCCCGTTGCAGGTGCTGCCCAGGCTCCGACGCGGCGTGTGCGAGTGCCCGCGTGCCTGCAGAGCTGCTGTTGTCGTTAGCCAGGTGGACCTCTGAGTTTTCAGTCCCATCAGGTAATCCAACAATGGAGATGAGTATTTTGTTTTATGTAAATAATAACAAAAACTTTGCAATAATTTATGTTGTTTATTTAAATGACATGCAAATTACTTTGTGAAACTTAGGGGAGAAAGCAGCACAACTGAAACAGCACGATTGTTTCCAAGAATGCCTCACATTCATTTAAAATCCACATACAATATTTCATTCATGCTTAATTATTTCCCCAATGCTAGTCTAAGCATTACTAGTTCCCTTTGTCTTTCTGCTTTTGCATGCAGTGTGATTAGCAAAACTGCTTGTGCTCCACCAACTCCTGCACATATGGGGTTTAGCCTCTTTGTTCAAGGGGTGGAGCAACAAGCAAGATGAACACTCATGCTGCCAAATTTGGCACACGTGAGCCCTCCAAAGTGTACAGATACCACTCGTTTCATTTAAATCCCTGTCCATATTTTGCATTGCTACCATAATGGCAATGCCATTGTCTGGGTGTATTATTTGAAGCCGCTTTTCTCCCATTGTTTGTGTACTGTAATCCTCGAGGTTTCTGTAGTCGTCGTGAGCAGCTTACTTGAAAGAAATCACTTAGCACTTGCAGATCACTCTGAACCTGCTGGCAAACGAACAGGCCATGACTAAAGCGTGAGACCTGTGATCCTTCTGAAGAAAATCTCTTCAGTAGAGTTTATAATTTTTTGGTTTCATGGGGCTCTGTTCTCAGGGTTTGGACGCAGTGTTATCTTTCTTCCCCCTGTGGATTTTTCTACAAGGCATGATGGGAGTGTGAGCTGAAAAAAGAGGAATGATGCTGGCTGAGGATGTGCACCCAACGACGTCCTACGCAGTTCAAATGCTGGCAAAGGGAGACATCTACTGTTTGACAGGGATTGAGGACAGTTGCTCATTCTGACTGCAGCAAAGTCTTAGCCTTTTATTCTTCCATGGTTTAGAGACTGGCACATCCTGCTGTGGGGTTTTGGGCAGATTTTACAGAATTTAATGCCTGTCTACTTAGGACAGAATAAAAGGTCTCCTGGAATTTATCATAGAAAAGGGGCTTGCCAGTGCTTTCCTTTCTAGCATTAGATCGTGTGCTTGGTGAATGCCTCTGCTCCTAAGGTATTCAACAGCCACGAAGGCAGTGTGAAGTTCAAAGCAAAGTCAACCCAGGTCTCCTGGCTTTGGTGGGATTTCAGGCGCCTGGTTTGTGTTCTGTCACCTCAACCTCCCTAATAAGTTATAGTATATAGTACTAGTAATAAATTATATACATATATTTAGTATGTTAGATTGTACTAAAAAATTCCTACACCAGAGAATAGTATCTAGCATGGAAATGTATCACTGAAGTTGTTGCAGATACCTTCATATGTCTGTGCATCTGTCCACTCTAATATCCATTCTTGATATTAGGATACTTTGTTTCTTAACTGAATTTGCAATACAGATTTTAGATAGGCTTTTGAACTTTACCTACTTTATGTTTACTCCTCAGTTAGAAGTTTGAAGAAACCTTGGATATGTTGTTCTTAGATACATACTACAAAAGAGTGATCCCTGGGAGAAAGTGTCTGTAGGAGACTTTTTTTTTCTCTCCTCTCTGGAATATCTCTGTGGATATTTTGTGTGTCGCTACTTTTTCCCAGGATTTACCTCCACTTCAGGTATCAGCCATGCAGTAATTTATAAACTCTTTTCCAGACACTGACTTTTATATTCAGATTTGCTCTATCCCTTTCTGAAGAGGTCACAAGATAGCTATTCTGAACCGGTAAACACAATTCTGGAAGTAGGGTGCTGAGGAAGTAGAGAACAGCCTAAATGACTATTGCAATTAGAGTCTATAAAAGCATAAGATATGTAGGCAGTGCAGTTAAGGATATGCATTAAATACCTTGAACGGCTTGCTTGGGTAGTGCCAGCTAGCACTGTATGCTTTATTCCAAAGCTCTAGCCCGTATTTTTGGATCATCTTTCATCACTGAGATGATATAAGGTAATTAATAGTGTTTTGTGACCTTCTGCACCAGTACTCCATCTTTTTGGCATTGAAACTGATTTTGCCCAGCTTGGCATTTCATCACTTGAGAGTGCACAGGAGATCAGAGCAGCACCTTTTACAGCAGTAGTGGAGTGATTTAGTTGTGCTGCGCTCTTCAAATTCAGCCAGTTTCTTACAAGCTGCTGAGGTAAACCTCCTCTTTGCTGAATGTCACATAAGGTACATAGGAGGGACAGATGTTCTATAACTTCACTTCGTATGCAAAAACCTGTTATATCGTTTATTTGCATTCAATTAGAAGTCAGACCCTGATGCAGCAAATGAGGAAAAGATTTGCCATAAAGCATATGCTTTCTTTGTAGTGAATCTAAGTAACTTGCTATTGTCTTCCTGTAGTGATTGGGTTGTTTTTACTGTATTATTTACACTTCCATGCACTAAGAAGAAAAAATATTAGTAGGTAAAAATTGGAATTAGATTCTTAGTTTTAGAAATTTGGTCTTTATTTTTACTGCAGCATTCTGGAGAGAGCTCGGTTCCTTTCAGAGTCATCCTGTGTTTGCATGATTTCCTGTGCTAAATATTTCTATTTGAGGACTTAAATGTCATATCATTACTCTTATCCTACATTTGTTTTTGGTTTAGGTTTTGCTTTTTTTGATCTCTCAAATACACCATTTTCTTGATAATCCAGAGTATAATATGACGAGCTCAGAAGTTACAAAACCATATTTTTTTTCGTGAAAGGAAGGTTTCATTGTAAGTGTAATATGAAGCAGAGTAGCAGATTCTTTCCAAACAGATGCTGCTATTCCTGAGAGCCTTTAAAAGCATGTTTGCAAGGGTTTTACCCAGTGAGAGGGTTTGTCTGAAATCCTAGACATTGTAGCATAGTATTTCCCAAGCTTTTGCAGAAAAAGATGCAAATCTCTTCCTCTCCTAAACTTAGATATCTGTTCTTAGAAATCTGGTTTTCATAATCATTATGTCTTTCCCTTTTCTTTTCTGTGTACCGCTCCATTACACATTAGGGAATGAATAACATTGTAATTAAGCCATCTTCAGTAATATCAAAGTTAATGTTGACAAAATAGAAAAATCTAAGAGTATTTTAGGTGCTTTGCAAACTTACGCACATGGATCTATATTACTTATGCACGCTTCAAGCTCTGAAGTTTTGGGGGTTTTTTTTCCTGTCATTGTGATAGTGAGGAATGTATGTACTTTAAGAAAAAGAAAGTGCAACTGGACAAAACTAAAAATCTGTCACATGTGCTTGCTTAACCCTTGTGTTTTCTCAGGGAATCTTAGGTGTAGAGGAAGATATAGGTGAGCAATGCCTTCAGCTTTTTCTGTCTATCAAGATCAAGGTCACGGTTTCTGTGGCGGTAGCAGATATTTCACATAATTGCAGAAGATATTTCAGGGCAGTTCCTCCAGCCTTTAGCCTCCTTGTGATTGCTGGTTTGCAGACCCCGTAAGGAGCAGGCTGCAAGCCAGGATGAATCATTCAGTTGGTAGCAACAGCCAGTCTCCAGCTGAAAGCTTTCCTTGCCACCCTTTGGCCTGTCTCCTAGTATGTCAGAAGCTGTGAAAACATGCACAGTGAACCCAGCACTTTTAGGACATGCTGGACTTACTGTGTAGTTATTTTGGGTTCTGACATATGCTAGGAAAGGATGTAGAATGCCGTCAGATGGCTAACCAGAGTAGAAAGCCTAGGTACAATTGCTGCAGACAAGGGGAACCACTGTATACAAATAGCAATGACATCTGCTACTGATAAGAGCCTAGCATGCTACAGTGAATATGGTGAGATTATCAGCAGGATCTGATTTGCAGCTGGATCACCTTGACCTTCCCTCAATCCAATAGGAGTCCTAGAATTTAAAAAGTGCATTAACATTTCTCTCGGGTGCAACACTAATTATTTGTTAATACTGGATGCCAAAATGTGGATAAATACGTGTCAGAATTACAATGACAGACCCATCTAGAATACATAATCCTGTGCAAAATAACACAGCTGGCAGAGATTGGTCTGTTCATTTATTTTAAGACAGTTCTTTCCCAAATGGCAAGTGTCGTCCTAGAGCCTGCTATATAGAGGTGGCCAGAGAGCCACGAGATGGAGCTCTCCGAGCAACAGAAGCGCTTTGGAAGATGCCTTCTGCAAGACATGCGTCTTGCTCTTTCAGAGATGGAGAATAAGATGGAGAACAGGCCTTTTGCATGCATTTTAAGCCAGCATTTACAGAACAGCTTGTGGGATTTGTGGTGTGCAGCAGTGCTGTGAATAAATCCGTGGTGCCCCAGGAAAAATAGATATGCCACTGGGTGCTGCCTGATAACCACGTGCAGTAAAATCTTAGTGACGCTACGTAAAGTGGCCAGGCTGGCTGACGGCCAGCAACTACAGCAGCATCTCAGTTTCAGTGAGCGGGCGGTCTCATTTATGGTAGTACTCGTAATCACAAGAAATACGGTCCCCATCACATTTTTGCTTTAGTAATTTAATAATAGAAGCGTAAGAGTAAGTAGAATAGAAATTTAGGAACTTAACAATAATAACTTGATAATAGGAAAGAAAGAATGAAAGATCTAATAAGTATCTACTGGTGCGGCCCGGATGTGCTACATGTGCTGAAGGACTCGGGGAGGCCACTGAAACTGTCCTGCGGTGGCTGGCAGCGGCTTTGCTGGGAAGCGGCCTCCTCGGAAGCCGCCTGCAGCCGGGATTGCGGCGGGACACTTTTCAAAACATTTTAGTTGTTTGCTTATTTGCACATAACATTTGTTTTTTATAGCCAAGCCATAAAAATGAAGAGCACCAGCCAGACCTGTATCACACTGAGTTGTGACACGGCGAGTTGCTTTATGTCACCATCTGGGCAGGTTAAAAATTCCCTAGTGCCGCTAGGAGAAAGAGACCAAAACCTGTGCGTTATTTCCCTTGCGTTCATCCTCATCCCCCTTCTCACCTCCTCAGGGTGTGGGGGGCTGGCGGGAGTGGAGGGGGCTTGGCCGGCCCCACCGCCTGCCCGGGGAGCTTCGGCCTCTCGTGGGGCGGCGCGAGGCGGCCGCGCCGCGGGCTCGCGCGGGCAGCAGCGGCTCTAGGGGAGGGAGAGGCCCGCGGGGCGCCACGCCCGCGCAGCCGCGCCGGGGCACCTCGGGGCCGGGTTCGTGTCCCCGGCCCGCGGCGGCACCGCCCCGAGGTGGGAGCTGGACCCGCCCCGCGGGAAGGTGCCTGGGACGGGGGCGGAGGTGCTGGGCCGTCCGTGTGGGCCGCGGCGGGCGCCCCGCGCTCCTCCCCGCCGCCGAGGGCCGGGCCCGGCTCGTGCCGCAGCTGAGGCAGGGCCTGCGCGGAGGCGGCAGGCCGGGAGCGGAGGCGGCGGCCGGGAGGGGGCTGCACAACGCGCAGCCACCTCCCTGCGCCCCGTCCCCACCTGCGGCCGACATCGGCGCTGCGGCGCCTGCGGGCCGGGAGAATTCCAGAAAATTCCCGTGGCGGCCGCGGCGCCGGCGCGTGAGTAGCGGGAACGGGGGAGGCCGCGGGGGGCGGCGGGGCCGCGGCGGTAGCGGCCCCAGGGGCCGGAGCAGGGCGGGCGCCGGGGCCCCGCAACCGGGTGGGCGGCGGCCCGGGAGACCCCCCTTCTCCCGTGAACAAACGGAGTGAATAAATAAACGAGGTTTCTAAATCTGGCCGCTTTGCCGGGGTACAAGGCCGCTGCGTGATCAGTTAGACAGTAGCGATCCCCCAATAGGTGCGGCAGGCAAGCCTAAAGAATCGGAAGCCTAGGGAGGTCTTGTGTCCGTGAAAGCCATCGAGGGTGTAATAGCCCGCGTGTCCCTAGCGTTGTCTAAGGTAATTCTAACGAGTTGGTGATTTTGTAGCCGCATCAGGGAGAGCACCTTTGGTGTCAAGGCCGGTTCAGAGCTCAGTCTTGGCACAGCGCGGTGCCGAGTGGCTTTGGAGCTTTGCTGTTCCCAAGTCCACTTTCTTTTTCGCTTTCCTTGTTGGCGTTTTTGCTTCAGTGCCCACTAGCACATGCAAAAATACTTTCGTTTCTTATTCAGTGTCTTCAGAACGGAGAAGCTAAATAAGAAATAAAAGCTTTCCGATCCTCTCTGGTAATTGAAAAAGAAGTTGAGTGAGGCTGGTAATTTCTTGATGCTTTGAGGGACTTATGGCTAATCATCTCCTGATACTTAGTGACTTAGCGGCCCAGGTGAGTGGGACATTCAGGAGTGCCTAAGCAGGGTGGATACCTGATTTCCTTTAGCCTGAGTGGAAGGCAGGCATCTTCATTAGTTATGAGGAATATTTACCTGTATTCATAGGTATCTAAGAGTCCTGTAAAATCAGCTCCTGGGTAGCTAGAAATAGATTGTTTGCATAGTGGATAAATGCATTGCCTCTTTTATTAAATAAACGTGTGTACTTTGATAAACATGCGGAAAAGAGTAGGCAACACCTTTAAGGTCACAGTTTTTACAAAATCTTTGTAATGCTTTGTGTATTTGGGTTGAATGAAGGTTGTCTAGCAAGTAAATTGGTTTCTTATCATTTTCTGATGTAAGTGAAACCTGAAAAACTAAGCATCTGAATAAATGTGTAGTCAGCAACATTGTTATTATTATTGTAACAACTATTTGTAGGGTGAGTCTTTGTGTTTGGGAGAGAAGACCACCAAGTATTATGTGCTGTAATCAGCATGTTTTAATGCTCATACCAACCCATAAGAATAAACCTTGACTTAGGAAAATAACTGAAAAGATTCTTAAAAGGGTGAAAACTTGTATATTTAAAGCAACACAAGTTTTACTGGCTGCTGAGACTGTGATTTAAATCATACCACTTGCCTCGCAGGAGTCTAAAGGTAGGTTCTAAAGTAGCTTCAGAAAGTAATGATGTGGGAGCACAAATTTACTATTACTGAAGCCAACAGTATGCTATGGACTATTGATATGAGTGTGCTTCTTTGTAGGTGTACCTTGGTTCCCTTCCTGCTCCTCAGTTGTTCACATATTGGACTTCCGGCCAGTTTAACCATCGAGCTTCATCTCTGTGCATGCTGGTTTGTGAAGATGTGTTCTTCACTCCCAGTTGCTGAGTACTTTGTGTCTGTTCTGGCTGCTGACCTCATACTTGGTCCAAGACATGTCACAAAGGCTGCTGTACAGATAGAGCTGCATACAGGGAACCTTTGTATGCATATTGAAGGGAAGAAATTGTCCTGGGTTATATCCTGGATGTCCCTGCTTGTGTATGTATTTTCTGTTGTCATTGAGCTTCAGTTTGAAGACCTACATGGATCTTGTGTCTGCTTCCTAGCGTCAGGTAGAGGTTCTCGCCCCAGGTTCTTGTTTATCCCTGTGCTCTGTCCACCAAAAGGAAGCTAGCTCCTGATGGAATGTATAGACCTCTCTGTAGCTTGTTAGATGTGGAGTTGACTCTTATGAGCTGTGCTTGATTTTTGTTCTGTGCATTTGTATCTGTAGAGGTGCATGTTGAAGGCTGTACATGCAGTTGACTTGGTGTTGTAAGAGATTGTAAGGAGCAGTGAGGGATGGTTCTGCAGTGCCAGGCAGTGTGCTGGTTAGAGTACCTATACGTTCAGTGTTCTTTTGTTTAAGTAGAACAGTGAGTCCACAGGATAAAGTGGCTTTTCTGTATTAAAACCATCATTCCCTGAAGTGAGGGAAGCCTGTCCCTAGGGAATAGGATGGGAATGTTAAATAGGAGAACACTGAAATTAGGTTTACACTGGAGAAGCATCCAGAGCCCTCTTCAGTTGTTTACGTTAACAAGACTTTCAGTAATTTGGGTAGGATGGAGTCCTTCTGTTGTTTTAATTCTTTTTATAACACTTCTCAGGAAGTAGTAATTCTGTTCTTGAAAGACCGTACTGTTTAGTAAAACTCACTGGTGGTAGATTCTGAACCGAGTGTCAGGGCATTCTCTCAGGGTAGACAGAGCGAGAGTTGCTCACTTTGTAAACCTGGTCCCTGGAGGGAAAGAGAGCATCGTGTCATATATCCAGAGTCTGACATCTCGGATGAGTGTTTGGGGAGAGCACACAATGGGTAGTGGGAGATCACAGTCATATTTGAATGGCAGAAGAAGAAAGAAACAGAAAAGCTTTGTACACATTATATACTCTTGTACAATGAAGCTTGGTTTCTCAAGTATATTTTCCAAAATACTCAGTATTTTCTGTATGAAGTGCTGAGCATTTCAGTGTCACATGAAGGCAAAAGGAGGTGTGAGGACTCAACAACTCTGAAAGCCAGGCCCAGTTTTATGTATGTCACTTGTTATTTGCACCCCACCCTTGAGGTAGATCCCGTGTTTCACGTTCCTTGTGTTTCTCCATGTCTAGGAAGAGTTTGTACAGACCAGTCCACAATCACCGTTTTCACTGCTAGAGTCAAATCGCTTATTTATTTATTTATTTATTTATTTATTTATTTATTTATTTGGTATGTCAGTTACAAAATCAAAGTTTAAAAATAGTTTGGGCTGTCTTTTGATTCTGCCTCTGACACACATAAAATAACACTCCCTGTTAATCTGGAGTAAGATTTTGGCTCTTCTGTAACTAACACATTTTCAGCTGTGGTCGTCTTCCTGTTCTCCTCCCCCAGTGATTACAATCATTAGATTGTTGTCAAAAATAGCTTTATATTCTTCATTCTTGCAGTTGGCTTCTTGCTGACCTTAACTGTCTATGTGATGGCAGGTTTGCGGCTGCAGAGGTTTGTGAGCCTTGCTTGGATTGCCTCAGCCTGAAGCAAGCTGGCTTTTTTTTTTTTTTTTTTTTTTTGTTTTTGCCTGCTTATGAAGCTTGCCTGGAGTCTCTGTGCCGCAACTTGCTAATTTATTGTTAAAATAAATTAATTTTATAAAAGTGTATGGTTAAAAAATATATCGCTACTGGAAATCATCTGATGGAATGCCTTGATCTTTTGTCAGAAACTGAAATTATCACAACAGATTTATAATAACTGACTTCTTCAGTTTTCTTCTGATTCTTCTGATTTCAGGAACTTTGTCCTACTCGACCATTTGCTCAACCATTTGCTAGACTCAGGAGTCTGCAGGGCAAAGGTTTTACTTGCGTGTTTGCTTTAACATATCTTTTATGTTTTAATGGATCCATCTTGTGCTTTACACTTACAAATGTGACTTCACCCTGTAAATATAGTTAGCTATATCTTTCTTAATCTTGATTACTGAATGCAGCACTTGATGCATGACTTCTAAAATTTATTTTGCCAAGAGATCATAGAAATACTTGCAAGAGTTGGAGGGAAAGGAGTGTGTCCCTCACTATCTTTTAGAATTTTGTTTTGAAACATTTAGAGTTGAACATAAAGTCTCCTGCTTTGCCAAGAACCTTGTTCAGTCAAGACAAGAGTCCAAATAAGTATTAGCTTTCCAAACAGCAGTGCCGTTTGGAGGGGTTGAGAGGAGTAAAGCAAAAACAATGAATTACTATTTTTGCTATGTTTCTTCTTTAGCTTGAGGCTGATACACATTACAAATTTGCAACTTTATGTTACCAGGCAGCAGTGTGGTTACTGTTTTTGTTATAGATTGTTCCTTCTGCACCCTTAAGCTAGTTGCACTTTGGATCCAGCCTTGAAAGCTTGTGTCTCCTGAAAGAGCTCCTGGAATAGTTGTTCACCTTTGCACTGTCTGAGGTGGTGCATCATTATGAGAAATTTTCGTTTTTACTATTTGCTTGGCAGTCTGCTGAAAGAATGATGCAGATGACGGCCAACTCCTGCGTACTGCAGAAACCTGAGGCCTCTTGTTTGGGTTTCTTAGCAGTTAAATGGCTTTAGGAAATTGTGGAAATCAGTTTGACGGGAGGAAATAGACAATGTTGCTTTCAAACTCAGGTGAACAGTTTGAACAGGAAAATGGACTGGAGCTGTTTAAACCTTTTGCAAGATGGAGGTGAGAATAAGTATGTGCAAATAAACAGCTTAGTTATTGGAAGAGCTATGACAAGGAGGAAATGCCTGTCAGATTGTCAATTATAATTCTCTAACTATGTTAAAAATGTGGCCTTGCTCTGTGTTTTCTCGGGAGCCATATGCAGTGCTGAATGAGCATGGCAGTTGCTTGAGGCAAAGATAATAGACTGAAAATTAGACAGACTCTTTCTTAAATTTTTCATTGCTATTACTTGCTCATGTTCAGACTTTTGAATTTGTCATAAATACAAATTTCTCTGGTCTGTCCCTTGGTTTCACTTGATGCCGCACCTTTTGTATATGTACCTCTTGAAGCTTATGGTCTCCTGAACTGTCTTTAAAAAGAAAAAAGAAAAAGAAAGAATTGTCGAGCAGCAAGATTTAGTCCCAACTGATGGTGATCAAAACATGACTTGATACATTTTTTTCAGGACCTTAATAAGCCAAGATGCCCATCAGGCCTGATGATGTGATGCAACTGTTCTGCCACCTCTCTCAGGAGAAGGGGATGAAAGCTGCTGTTAAGCACTCTGGCCGAGGAGCGCTGCTCGCGGGTGCCACAGCCTTTATTGGGGGCCTTGTGGGGGGTCCTCCCGGCATTGCTGTAGGTAAGTGTTCTCTTCTGGAAATACGAAGAGTGGTCAACAGACTGAGTGAGGAAACTAGCAGGTCAGTGTTCAGTATGTGTGAATTGACAGGCAGGATGGGCAGCAGTGAGGTTTTGTGTTGCTGAGCCAAGATACCAGTTTGTCTTTCGGCTTTTTGTAAGGGGTTTTTTAACAAGATGTGCATCAGTAATGCATGTGACCACGTTCCTTTCTGGAGTAATAGTAACCACCTGACTGCAACTGCTTTGCAGAAAATAGGAAACTGTGCAGATATTTGAGGTTTAGATTTTAGTTTCTCTTAACACTTTAAACAACCTGTTGAAAAACTCGTTTGTTTTTGCCAGCTAGGGTGTTATTTCCCACCCATGGAGATAGACCAAGTTTAGTTGTAGCACAGAACAGAGCAAATTGATTTCTGGTATGGATGGGAACATGACCAATGCAGCCTCTGATACAATTTCAAGTTGTAACGTTAAGTGATCTGAGTAACATCTGAGAGTAACATCTCTCTTTATTTTCTAGGGGGAGCATTTGGTGGATTGCTTGGTGCCTGGATGACTACTGGACAGTTCAGGCCGGTCCCTCAGATTTTACTGGAGTTGCCTCCTGCTGAGCAGCAGAAGCTCTATGATGAAGCCCTTGTTATTCTCAGGAGCTTAGACTGGACTGATGTTGCTCAGCTGACTGCTCTTGTAATGGGAAATACTACTATCCAGCAAAAATTGTTGGGAGTGCTGGTAAATTACCTCACAAAAGAGCTAAGAGCAGAGATACAATATGCAGAATAAACCTTTCTAGAGCAGGTTTTTTATATTGTAATGAATATTACTGTGGCAGTTGAGATTCTTCAACATAGCAATTAGCTAGTTATCACTACTAATGATAAATCTAGGCAGACCTTTCTTTTTCCTTTGAAGATAGGATTAGATTACTACATTATGCTGGTACTGACTTGCTATGTAATTTTGAATTAATACGTGCCGTAAGCTAGGATCGAATTCAGAACTGGTGAAAGGAATTGCATTTCTGCTAGGTTGGTGTTAGGTAGTTGTTAGCCCTGGATAAAATTTTCAAAGTCGTTGTGGTTTACATAGGGTACATTAATCTTGTGTTTCAGAAGTTCTTTAAATTTCTTCTGTAAATGTCAAAGCCACCAAAGTAGCTTGGTGTTGTGAAGAGTTTTACTTACGGTCTATTTCAGTCCTGCAAAGCAAAGTTATAAGAAGGAAGGGACTTCTACTGTGAACTCAAAAATCTCAAGCCTTTCTTTATTCTTTGTTTAGTTTTTATGGTGTTTCTTGAGTTGATTTTTTTTCTTTTATACAAAATGTGAATGACTAATTGACACTTAGAGCCACAAGTAGACAAACTATGCACAGTTAGTTGTTCCTGGTATCCTGGAATAGCAAGGTATTGCTTTTTTTTTTCTTTTTTTTTTTTTTTTTTAAGAATGAAACAGTTTTTCTCAAGAAAATAATACTCTTGAAATCTTGAATTCTTTAGAAGGGGATAAGTTTAGTGGGATAAATTTTGCTTTAATCAAAATCTTTAGGTATTGGATGCTGAAGTTTGACAGGGAAGACAGCCTCTCCTACTAGTCAGTCAGCGATTAGGAGTGGTGGTATGGGGTAACACCCCAGCCATAGTTAATGTAAACTTCAAGTGAAATTTTACTTAATATCCTACCAGTTGTTCACTGTTGTCACAAGGCACTACTACAAGGCATTTGTAAATCAATATAATGAATAGAAAATGTACAGATGTGCCTTCTTTTATATATATAAAAACATTAATGAAGCTGTTCTCGCAATTTCTCTCCCTCTATTTTTTCCCCTAAAAATAAAGACTTCTGAGTGTGTGTTTGTGTGATAAGATTTCTAGAAGTTGTTTTAAATGTGGAAATTTTAAATTAAAAATTTGCCATTATGCACATTTGATTAAAATAGTTTACAACTATAAGTTGTCTTTAATAAATGTAGTTTACCTTCCTGTCTGGTGTAGAAGGCAATGATTGTTTCTTCTCATCATTAGAAAACACCTTTTCAGAGATCTAAGATTTCACCTTTTGAGATCTAGTTAGGAAATAGTACTCTTGCAATCTAGAAGACCCTGAAACACAGCTGAAGGAAGAATGAACATGTGATCCCCACAATGTTTTTTCTCTTTTTATTTCAGTGATTTATGCCAGTTCTCACTGGTGAATGCTGCAGAAAGATCAAACTCCATTTTTATTCCTCTGGCTTCAGTCCTGTGGTACCAAGGCCATCCCAGTATTCTCTGCTGAGGCTTCTCAGGGAATTTGGGCAAGTCAGAAATACCCTTCAGCAAATTTGATCATCTGAGGTGGGTGGGGAGAAGGGCCAGCTATAGGAGAATGTGTTAATATCCATCTGTTGCTGTTCTTTGGTACCCACATGACTGTGCCACTGCATCCCTTGTTGATAGTGGAAGCAGCCACAGGCAGGGGGTGGCATCTCCTGAGATGCATTCCAGGTGCATAAAGTCCAGACTGAGTGTAAGACATAGCTCTCACCTGGGAAAGGAGGTAAAGCCATGGCAGCAGCATGGGAAGCAGCCAAAAGATTCACTGTGGGGGGAGGTGCATGTTTGTAGGGAAACCATTGTGGTGCTCATTATTAACCCGATTTGGTGGTACATGTCATAGAATCAGGATAGAATTTCACTGGCTGACGGTGTA
Source organism: Eudromia elegans (assembly GCA_003342815.1). Lineage (NCBI taxonomy): Eukaryota > Metazoa > Chordata > Aves > Tinamiformes > Tinamidae > Eudromia > Eudromia elegans. The sequence goes on along the minus strand of PTEX01000011.1, from coordinate 2,186,108 downwards.
TTTTTTTTTTTAAGCAATTAATTCCAACATAGATTAGTAATTGACATACGCCATCTTGTGGCAAATAGATATTTATTAGATTAAGTTTGACCCAGGTATGTGACTTATTAAGGTTGCTTTAGTTTATGCAAAAGTGTATGCACATGCATTTTCCATTTTTTTTCTATTAATCCATGAAACTTTTGGTTTAGAGTTTTTATTAGATTACAAATATCAGCCCGGCTATGGGCTCAAATTCATATACATGCCTTGATGAAGGTCATGGTGAGCTGTGACTGCACAAATTTTTTTTTGCAGATGCGTGTCAGGTGGTTTTAGTGAGCTGAGAGCAGTCTGAGATCTCAGAGACTTGAGACAAAAAATCTTAGTAATATTGAGGTAACAGCTGGAAATTGAAACCTAGACAGTAGCAGGAATCTGGTCAAATGTGAAGAATGTGAAGAAGTTTTGGCTACTCTTGGCTCCAACTGCATCATTTCACATCAGCTTTCACATATTCTAGCAAGGAAAGTAGCATGAATTAGCTTTACTTTCACTGTTTGTCTCAGGGCAGCTCCGTTCTTCCAACGCTGCACACAAGTAGCTATGGAGAGATTTCCTGGGCAGGATTGTTCTCTTTTCAAGTGTGGTTTATGTGAACTGCTGTCAGGAGGGGGTGCTGTTTAGCTGTTCCTACCATCCAGGGGGAAGCAGTAGTTTCACTTCCATGGTACCCTGGTGGCTCCTCTCCCCTGGCTACACCTTAAGTGCTTTCTCCCAGTGAATAGAAGAATGGTTTGTATAGATGCTTTGCTAATTGATTAAGGAGGCAGATTGATCTGCTGCTGCAATAATCTACTGGATGATCTTGTGCAATCACTGAGCTTCCCCATTCAGCTGCTTTCATGTGAGATGGCAAAGACAATAGCAAGCTCCTGATGGCAAAAAAAAAAAAGGGGAGGGGGGAGGGAATGATATTATCAGCATTTTGTTATTAATATTTAGTATTTATTAAAAGTCTATTCAGATTCACACAGCATGTAAAGTTCACGTTCTAGTAATATTGCAGCAGCTCCAGTGGTGATAACGATAGAAACATGGGCATGTTTATGGATTTTTTCCCGCCTGGATGCAGTGGTAGAACCTGCTGAGCTCTGCCCACACGAGCAAGTGTATCCTTTGTCTTCAGATGCTGGCTACTCATGCAGCAGCAGTGCTTGCCCCCAGAGTAACAGCTCTTCAGGGAAAGCAATATCTCCTTAGAAAGGCTGTCTTCGCTTCACCAGCGGACCCATAACTCAAGCCTGACTAAAAGAGCAGCCTTTCAGCCGAGTGGAAAAGCTTCTTGAAAAAAAAGCAAAGTCCTTTATGTTACAGTGAGCTAAAGCTATTAGCCTCTAATTAAAACATGAGGTTTCATCTTTACCTTTCTAGAGATCACAGAAATCTATGTATTTTTCCGGATGTAAGCCAGAAATCAAACATTCATCATGTAATTGCACTAAGTCTGTGCTAATACTTCTCATTAAGTATGATTTATGAATTCCACAAGAGCCTAAGAGGTAAATACATAAAATTATTCTGAAGCCTGCGAAAATGAAACCATTCCAGTTTCTTCAGATGACTGTTCGGCAGGGAGGATAGATGCAAACAAGAACATGATGGCTCTCAGATTTGGTAAAGACACTGCTTTTGATCTTTTACCTCTGTGCTTCTCTCAAGTTGCTGTGGTTTGCATGCAGTGTCACTGCTGATCTTTTACCAGAGATAACATTTCAGCTGTCACTTGAGAAAGCAGTGCGGCTTGGCTTGGTGGAAAGCCCCTTTGGCTGGGACTCTAAAGAGGTAGTTTGCTGGGGGCTCCTCTGCTTGATTGCTGGGTGACCTTAAGTAACTCACTCTCTCTTTTCTGAGTGCCTTTCACTTACCTGTCAATGGGAAACGGTGTGTTTAAAAATATATGTATAATAGTACTACTATGCAACTAGTTGCTTTCTAATCCTATAGTCAAGATATCAACATCAAAGAAGGAAAAACATAATGAATGTTAGTACAGGTTCATAGCAATCAGGATGAGGAATAAACTACCAGATTGTGAAACCTAGCAACCTTTTTGTTCCGGGTGACTGAAACATATACAGTGATGTTTGTTTTTAGTTAGACCTTGCACAGGAATGACACGCAGAACACAAATATTTTTGTATTCCTTGTTTCTTGCTCAGTGGGCAAGAGTGATTTAGGGTGAAATCCCTCTGAATCCTGAAGTATGTGAGCCGATGGGTAAAAGTAGAATGGGATACAAAATATAGATAAGCAAGTTCTACTTTTATACTGTATGTGTTTCCAATTTGGGTAATAGTGTCAACAGTTATTCTCTACGGGATATAGTTTTTATCTGGTAAATGATTACACTTAATACTAATGGCTTTATCTTTTAACTTCTGATTTCATTTATTGAAATCTCTCTGGATTTAACTATTTTACTCTGTTAGGCAAAAATGAGGGGGCTATTTAATTTTCCTGTCTCTTTCAGATTAATTTTAAGCCTTACATAACCAGGTCTTCCAAACCTGTAATTTAAAGTCTTGCTTCCTTTAGAGCAGTGAGGGGCACCAAAAAAAAAAAAAAAAAAAAAAAAGTCAACAGCAGAATCTGCTATTTCATCTCAGGAGAAATGGAGAGGGAAGAGCAAATGCTTCAGCTCAGGAAGGGAGGAGACAGGGTAAAGCAGTCTAGCAAATACTGTATTAGAGCAAAGATGTGCTCTAGGGCAAAATCTGGATTACAGCAAAGGCTTCCTGTTCTGTGCCTCCTCACTAGAAAAATGCAGTTCACAGTGCAGACTCTAACTGAATTGCACTTACATTATTTGCATATGCAGTAACCAAGGCAGTTATAAAATGCTAAGGGTGATGGAGAAGCAGGCCCTTGGAGTAGTTTGGTTGGATTCCGTAGAGGGGCTTGCTTGTTTTTTCCCAAGCTTCAGGCCATTTTCTCAAGGAATCTTTATATACAAATAATTGTTCCATAACCACAGTGAACAGCCTTCTATCGCCTGGCAGCCGTTTACATTCTTGAGGCTTTCCTCCCTCTCTGAAGTTCAGCTCTGCAGGAGCCTGTGCTGCTGCTGAGCCTAATCCCTCTGTCAGTCTTTCATGGCCTTAGCCCTGGCCCTGTGGGGCTGGCTGTTGACAATGGCTGCAGCGCATCCCCTTGGGTAGAGGGCGAAGATTAGCCTTGCCTTGCACCACTGATGATAAGTGGTAGTGAGGATAATAAGGAGCATTCTCATAGTGCTTTACATCTTCAAAGTACTCTTCCGATACTAATTAATCTGCCAAGCAGCCTTGTGACAAAGGTATGTGTTTCTAATATACGTAACTTTAACTGTATTATATTGTTGTGCAGTAAAACAGAATTGGATGGTGTCTTCAGATAAGAACAAGGAAATCAATTAACAAACTGCTGTCTGTTTATATTTTCCACATCCCCACCAGATGAGACAACTTCAAAGCTGCCCCATTTATTTTGGTTAGCTTTGTAACAGCGTTAGCCTCGGGCAGCTTTTAACCGTGTCCAGAGGGTGCAGTTTCAGGGCTACTAGAACCGAGGTCAAAGCTGGGCCATTGGGCTGTGCTTGAACTGAAGAGCCCCAGTTTCTGTGCTTCTGGTGCCTTATTTTACTTAGTGTGTTGTAGGTGTACTAGTCAGTGAAAGAAAAATAGGTCACGCTCTGTGTGCGTGTGGTGTGCTGACATGTCAAGAAAGAGTGGATGTGCTCTATTTTAACTGCAGGATTTCCAACCCTTTCAGTGCAGCTAAGTTATCTGCCCCAGTACTCCAGTGTCTGCAATCTTCTGTCTGCGTGAGCTGCTAGCATGAACTTGAGCAATTGGTCAGTAGAAGGGTAGGTCATCATATCCATAGGGGGAAGATAACTCTCATTAGTCAGATATAAAGGTAGCTTTTGAATGACCTGTTGGGATGATTATGGATGGATTTCTTAAAATATTCAAGTTCAGCAGCAGCTCAGAAAGTGAATAAGAAAGTTAGGTTATTGAGGAAGGAAAACAAGAACAAGGTAGTAAACCTTGATGTGTCACTGAGCAAATCCAGGCTGCAGCTACCTTTGGGATGTTGTGCACAGTCTGCTGAGCCCATCTGATTAGACCTTTTTGAGATGGGAATGGCAGAGTAGAGCTAGAAAGGATGCAAAGAAGGATGAGATAGTGTGGGAGAACATCTCTGCAGACAGAGATCAAATAAATAAAACTTCAACCTGGAAAAGACACTAATGGGGGAGACCTTTAATAAAGGCTGTGAATGGCACAGAGAATAACAAGAACAATAACATTACATAAAAGTCAGGGTGTACCCATTGAAATGACTGAGGTAAAGGAAGGAATTTTTCACACAATGTAGGAGTGAATTGTGAAGCTTATTGGCACAGGATGTTCTAGATGCCAAAACAAAATGTGTTCAATTAGCGATTAGGCAGATTTATGGGAGAGAGGGCCAGCAAGGATCATCATAACACGTTAGACCAGATGCAACCACTGACTTAAGAAGTCCTAAAATGCTAGCTGCCAAGAGACTACATGTGAGGAAGTATCACTCTGTCATTGCCTCCTAGACATTTTCCCTAACCATCTTCAGGCAGGTGAACTTCTGTTCTTGTTTGTTAAGGCGATTCTCATAATTTATCCCAAATGTACTGAGCACACCTAATTTTTGTACTGTTGTGCCAGCATATGTGCAAGTAAAATGTGACATGTGCTGCCAAAGTAATCACAGTCTGCAAACAGAGCAGCACACTTCATGTTGTAAGGAAAGTTTTTGTGTAACAGGAGAAGACCTGCCCATTCACCTTTGTGTCTGTTATCCCTTCTCAGGCATGGACCTTCGTCCCTGAAACATTGCTCTGCTCAGTCACTTGCTGCATGCTGGCATAGCCAAACCCATCTTCAGACAGATTTTTCATATTCTCTTAATTAGATGGCAGAGACGGCATAGAAATTAAAATGGTCTTTCTTTATTGCTTCCTCGAAACAGAAAAGGCCTTTATCTTGATGGCTTTATGCCACCTGAATCCAAATCATCAGACACTGTTTTAAAAGAAGTAACACAGGTACAGTGGAGGTTTCGTTAAAATACCGTCATACTATTGTTTTGTTTGGCAGAAGGAAAAGTTATTTCATAGAGAGGGATTTTATAGGTCAAATGCATACTCAAAAGTTCTTTCTACTTTCTTTCTGGATATAAAATGTTTTCCTAGAAGTAATTAAAAATATGTGTGGAAAAACACACATCTTTTCTTCTTGCTGTCCTTTCTGCAACTGTAACTGGCTGTCAACTCACAGACATGTTTGTCCTGCAGGGCTTGTTCAGCACATTTGGCTAGATACATTGTGCTTCAGGAAGTTAGGAATTTTCCACATTCCAGCATACATTCCACTGACCATAGCTGTGCGAGTTTGACTCCAGGAAAATTCAGCCTCTGCAATGCAGAAGATGCACAAACTCTCATGGGGGAGTGGGTGGGAGAGGACGAGTGGGGAGGAGAAAGTTCACGTGCTGCAGGGTGGGAGGCAAAACTGCACTGGATGTGTCTCGGTCTGGTTTGGCCAACACAGCTGTTGGCACCACATCTGGATCTTGAGGTGCCTCTAAGAAGTTGCCTCTCAGGGGCTTTGTTGCTCATGCTCTGTTTAATGGTCAGCTCCCCTTCCAGTGCAGGGCTCCTTCCCCAAGTGGGAGAGGGGCTGCGGTCCCCATGGGCTCTGCATTGTTCATGAATTGCCCCCTTTCAATTTACCATTCTTGAATAGTGAGGACACACAAAGAGGGCAAAGCTGTGTAGAGGAGTAACATTTAGCTATTTAGAGGAGTAACATTTTAACAGTCTAACTCGTGATGACTAAAATGAGCGTGTGCTTTGGTATTCCTTCTGTGACACAGTCATGTGCTGGCCTCTCATTCCTGCAAGTCTCTAGGGAGAGAAGGACACTGTTAGTTGAAGTGATGAATACTCTGTGAGTGTCTTTCTGGAGCACTAGCAGACGTGAAGCTCTGGGTAGAACTGTGCTTGAGCAACAGGGCCCCATGAGACACTGCAAGGCTAGCTGCATCACAGGCCCCGCTTCTATGAAGGCAGCGTCATGGTCAAATGGAGTAGACCTGCACCCCGTGGCTCTTACCACGTATCCAGAGAGCAGGGTTAGGAAGTGCCCTTTGGGAATCGCAGCCTCGTGTCCAAACACTCAGCTAGGAGGCAGCCGCCCTGGGCGTGCTGGCGCCTTGCAGGACTCCCATAGCTCTTGCTGTGCCGCTCTCTTTGCTGCAAAGGAGTGAAACAGAAACGAGCTGCTGTGTCAGACTCTGCAACTGAGGGCAGGTGTGGGGTGGAGATAAAGAGCTGTGTGATTTGATGGGGTATCTGAACCACAGGAACAGGCTATAAACGTCATTAAATGCTGGCATCAGACTTTTCTAATGAGCATTTGAGCCAAATTTATTGCACTGTGGAGCAGGTATAACAATGTTGGGGAAATCCGTGACATAAATTTAATAGTAGTGCTTTTCTAATATACCTCTAACTGCTGACGTATAGAAACACCAATGGCAGTGGTGAAACAGCAAAGTGGCCGTCTCTGTGTGTCATCCTGCCTTGGTTAATGCTATAGCTGTTTACAGTCAGATTTCCTAGGACCTCTCACCACTAAGGCTGCTTCCATGCAAACAGATGGCTGCAATATGTGACGTCCCACATGTCTGGTGGGACAGCGCACATGGAAGGGTTTTTCCTCAGCCTCCTGGTCTGATGCCAAGCAGGCCAAGTTCTCTGCTGGCTGCAGCATTGGGGTGGTTGACACTGGCCTGTTGCTGCTCACGTCTGGGGGCTGGTGTGTCTCTCCTGCACAAAACACAGCAGAGATCTGTGCAGCAGAGGCCCTGGCAGGGTTAAAGTACAGCCTTGCTCCTTCCTCTCCTCACTGTTGTGAGTAAATAGCAGCAGCTGTGCTAGGAGTGTGGTGGGGAGTAGGTGGATCTTGCCAAGTTAGAAAAAACAGCTCCTGTGAGAGATGCAGCGCCTGCAAGGCCTGGGTGGCTTCCTGCTGCTGCAGCTCTGCTGGGAGGCTGCTGAGGATGAAGGAGCTCAGTGAGTGCCTTCTGCTTCTCCTGGTGGCTGGGACTTTCTGCTACTGCCAAGGCTGGATGTCTGTCCTTGTCTGTGAGGGAGCGGGGCTGGGGACTGAGACATCCTAGGGGAATATGTGAGAGACCTTTTGACTAAGAGCATGCTGGAGTGGTGCTGAGCTGCCTGGCTTCCAGCGGCCACTTGGTACATGGCTCTGCTCAAGTCCCTTATTTGGAAGCAGGGAGAAAGTGTTTGGGTTATCTGAAGCTTGCTGCTGAGTAAGCCTTCCTGCACACAGGCACTGGGAACAGAGTGCTTGTGACGGGGGGCTGGGGGTTCTGGCTTGTGCTATGGGTTTGCTGGCTTGCATGCTCTACCAGGCCAATTTAAGACATTAAATGCTGTCACAGCAGTCAAGGAGAGTTGTAATGGTCCTTCTGTAAGTGCTGCTTTCCCGATAGGAAGCCCCAGGCACAGGGGTTGTACTGCTTGTCTGGTGATGCATAGAAGGAGGAGGTGGCACGTGGACTAATGCATCGGTCATGCGGAGGTTCGATTCCCTCGCTCACACACTCGCCTTTCTCCTGTATGTAAATACAGGAGAGACAAAGAACAGCCTCTTGAATGCCAGTGGGACTGCAGGTGGGGCTGATTCTCCTTACAATAAATTAGCTATTTGGATAGCTGGATGGACCTGTTTTGGCGAAGAATTCACCTAGTATGGGACAGGATGTATTTTATGATTATTTTAATTCTTTGTTTGATGCCTGGATGATCTATTTTCACAATCAGAAGATATATCCATCTCGTATCAATTAGGGCATTCACCCGAGCGATGAATTCACGTCAGATTAGATCAAGTATCTCTTGAATCTGGGTCAGTGCTGAATGCAGTCACACAGGCTAAAGGTTGTTTTGGGAGATGTTTTATGGGAGAAGATTCCTTCTGGTGGCTTTGGATGGGAGGAAGATAAAACACTGTGAAAGGCCTCAGTGTCACATTTCTTCCTCTATCTCTGGATTTTTTTATATAGATGAAATCATTAAGACATCTGTTTTTATCCTATGTGTAGTTATTTCTGATTTAAGGAGAGGAAAAAAAAAAGTGACCATTTATTTCAGGTTGTCCTCTGTTAGAAGAGGCCTGGCTAGCCTTGAGCTAATATTTTTCCCTTCTCAAATCCTGTTTTCCTAAGGCTTCTTACCAAAACACATCATTTTTAGGATAGAAGTATGAGGACAAGAGATGCTGTCATGAATTAGGAACCAACCGTTCTTTAATCAAAGGGAAAAGGGAAAAAAGAGGCCAGCCAAAGCCAAGAGGAGGGGTCCAGCAGGCAAGCCCTGGGAGCCCTCGCAGTGCAGGGCTCCCTGCTGCCGCGTGGAAGCCGGTGCCGGAGCATGCTGCGGAGGGAACGTGCACAACGTGGCAGGACTGTGCAAGAGAGGGCACGGCGCGGGAGTGCTTCCTAAGAACCAGATCTCATGGTCAGCTCCTTCTCTTTGTCTACCCTTCCTGTTATATGGAACTGGAGCAATGTTGTGTAACTTGCTATTATTGCTGGTGAATTGCTGCCCAAGAGGCCTACGGAAAACCTGCTCATGACTTATTTCCCTTTCTGGGTCTGACTGGAAAGAAAACCAAGTGCCAACTTCAAAGGGAGTTCTCAGTGTTACTCAGCATTAGATACCGTTTCCCTGCCCGCCTCCGCTCCCTTGGTTGCTGTCCCAGGAACTGAGCACCGACTGCTCTTTGTGCTCTGGGGCTTTACGAGGTGATGCTCAGGCAGGAGAGGCTCTTTCTCACGCGCCGGCACTGTGATTTCCCCTGCACGTGACACACAGCAGAAACAGACCCGGCTGTTTGTTGCACCCTGTGCCTTACCTCATGATGTGGAAACAGGACCTCACCAGAGGCCTGTGATCACCCTTTGATCTGGTAAAAGCAGGCCAGCGTGGCCATCTCTGTGGGTGGAAGGGATTATGTGAGATGAAGTGGTCACTGCTGGCGCCTGGGGAGCCGTGAGCTCTCCCACCTGTGTTAGGAATGGCCTGGACTGAGCTTCCTCCTGAGCCAGCTTCCCTTGACCAGTGCTCTGGGCTGCTGCTTCAGCTGGGGAGCTCATCCTGGTCAGCCACACTGGCAGACTGTACCCGGCACGAGCCGAGGAGCTGGGTCTGAGCCGCCAGGGAATTCCTTCCCAAGCCCTGGGACTCGGCTCGAGGCTGTAGAGAGCATCTCCAGTGCTCAGGTCGCGGTTGGTTGGGCAATTGTTTCTAGGGGCTCTTTTGCAATCCTGTGTCCTCCATGGAAGTGACCGTAAATGCAGTTTAACTTCCTCTTTCTCTTAACTCCTTTCTTAAATATCTAAGGCTTAGAGAAGAAAAAGTCAGAAAATAGAAGCCTGTGTTTTTAGTCTGAGACAAAGCTCAGCCCTCTGTGCTAAGATTGGGGCCCTCTGTGCTCATCAGTTCAGAAAATGAGAAAGAGCCTTGTAATAGTAGAGAACTGAAGAGACCATGGGCTGTGGCAGAGCCAAAATTCCTTCCTGGATAAACTGTTTAACTAGCTTGGAGCAAGAACCTGACAGTGAGGCTGGCTCATGTTCGTGCCTTCATGAGCTTGGGAACTGTGCTGAGTCAGCCCCGTGCACTTCACGTTGTGCTGCTTTGGCTTTGCCCCCAGGAAGGCTGAGCTCACGGTTGTCGTTGAAGCTCTTTGACCCTTTCTTTTCAGCTACTGCAAATCAAATCTCCCAGTTACCTTTCATCTGCTTTTAAGATTGGCTGCCACAATAACAGTATTTTCCTTATCCTGTTGACTTTGGAGAGCTGATGTGGATTCCATTATTGCATGGCCTTTAGTTCTCTTTTCCTATCATTTTGCTGGAAAATCCCCAGCAATTTCGGCAGGTCTGATGTTTAAATTCCAGTTTTGCCTGTCTCCTTCAAATACAGTTGCTCTGTTGAGTGCATTATCCCTTCCTTTGCAAACTTTGACCAATCTCTGGAAATAGACTTATGTAGCTTTAAAAACAACAACAAAAAATAGGAAATGTCTTATTAATACACTGGAAATGGAATAGAATCAGGATGTAAAACTCCAAAACGGGCTATAAAAGCACAAAAAGTGATGTAAAACCCAGATGTTCAGCAGGCTGTAAGCCAAGAGCCCCAGGCTCTAATCCCAGTGCTGAGCTCCCAAGCTTGACTAAGAAAATTAAAAAGTGGAAGGAATAAAAGTTTTTGCTTAAATTGCCTCATCTTTTCCTAGGCAGAGTCTTATCAAACAGATTAACAGCTTAGAAGTCACAGGTTACTTAGACTTTCATGTGAAATGTCCTCTCAAACCTCCTCCAGCCCCAGCGTCTGTGGAAATGCAAGTAATAATGTGCACGCTAGCTCCAAAACACTGTGTTCAGAGCAATACTCAAAATGCCAGTGTTTGTGATGGGAACTAGTCACCCTTTCACTCAAGAGTGTCACAGTGTCCCTACCGTTGACGCTTCTCCATACCTGCTTTCTGTAAGAAGGGGAAGGTGAGGGCTGCTGGAGAGTCTCTGCGTTTCAGGGAAGGCCATGATCTACCACATGCACAGGTTTGCCTTTTTCTTTTATTTTCGGTTTTCTGACTAAGAAAAGGTCTTGCTCTATAACAAAGGATATTTTAAAGCTGTGACTGCCTCTCATGAGTGTGTAAGAACAGTTCATAGTTCTTTTTGAGCCTGTTAATATATATACAAGATTTTAAAAACTGATCACTAAGAGGACTATAGAGTAGGCTGAAAATTGGAATATATTTCAGAACCAATTACTGGGAGGGAAATGGGAGTTTTGCCTGACCAAGGAGTACAGATCTGGTACTTAAGTATGAAGCTTATCCGACCACTGTGCTATTTTTGGCTTGTGAAATGTTCTAATGGCTGCTTATTTTTAAGGCTGTTTTCTGTTTGCATTTCATATACACCCTTCTGGTGGGTGGGAGACATTATAAAAACAATCACTGCTGCTCAGAGTTATGGATGGAACTTTAAGAGGGATGGGAAAAGCAGAGCTTTGTGTACTTATTACTTTAAAAACCAGAAACATCTGTTTAGGTCATGGAGTTTGTTGACCCACTCTAAGCTATTTCCCCACTGGAAAAATACAATTAACATAAACTATGGCAGAAGATTGCAAAAGAATTGGAAAACTTGGTCAGATGAAAGAATGGGATAAACAGAAAGGAAGCATCAGATTTAGCAATTTTTCACTCATACGCACCTTAAAATAGCAAAAGGAAAACCACAACATTCATTCCATGACTGAGGAATTTCTGAAAAATTAGAATTCATGCTGGGCTGGCCATGCTAAAATAAAAGCATGCGTCGTGTTTCTTAAGACTCGTGTTAAAAAAACAACCCAACTTGTTGTGTTTTCTTGGCTTCTTCCTGTTGGCCATGTCTTTATTCACTCTCAGATAATACAAATTCATTGGACAGTGGCAGTTTACAAAAAAAGTAACAATGATTATTTTAAACATTTTAAAACACTTCAGTCTGGCCATTTGGCATGCAATGCAGTACTTGAACCAGATAATGGTAAGGAAATAGCTTGCAACATTGGAAACAGACTCTCAGCCATGTTTCTTTTCCAGAATATAAAATATACAGTACAAAAATATACTAAGAAACAATTGAGATTTTTGTTGTAGAAATGTCTGCTGCAATACAATTGCTGTTGTCTAACTTTCAGCATATTTATTCCCACACTATAGTAGGATAAAATATTTGAGTAGAACGGTTTATTTCTAACCTGACATGAACTTAAAAGTTCAAATTAAGTTAACTATAAGGTCTTAGGCTATAATCCTGAGTAAAACCACAGTCAAGATCTTAACTTGAACTCAGTGAGACTGATACAAGTGAAAGGAGCACACCTGTAGGCATGCACTTCCCTGGGGCCTTGCTCAGGAGGCAAGTAGAAGGTGAAATGCTGCACCTCGTAATATCCTAATTTAAGGCATTTTCTGGATCTTCCTTCATGACTTTTAGCAACTCCTGCCTGGGCTATTCTCTTATCTTGAGTTAATCAAGCCTTTGGTAATGTGATATTTTAAGATCTGCACTTAGTTTTAGTCAACTTCAGGAAGCCTCCTCCTTACCTTACTCCTCTACATAAAAATCTTACCCACCCTCTTTTCTCCTCCTCTCTCTGCTTACCTGTCATCATCGAAATTGCTTCTTTCCACAAGAGAGCTGAATGCACCAGCACTTTGCAAAGGCTGCTCTCATCAAGCCTCACATGACCTCTCTGCATTCAGAGCACAGTTCCCTTGGTGTTTCCAAGGTTCAGAAAACCTAGTGTAGAAACCAAACCCATCTTCTCATACAGAGATGAGAAGCCATCCAGCTGGGGTTGTACACTTTCAATGAGAATTTTTTAAAGTAGATGTAATGCCTATGGAAAATGCCAGCCCTGGAAGTTCTCTTTTCCACAGAGAAAAGAGACCACAGACATGAAAAGTACCAGATTTCTACAGTGCCCCATCTGGAAGTCCTCTAGGCTCAGAAAGACAATCTCTTACTTAGCAGACAAGCATTTTTAAAAGTCAATGATCTTTTGCTGCTTTCCCTCCCAAGAGCAGATCTCAAAACTTTCAAGAAAAGAAGTTAGTATTGCTTCATTTTTGCAGACAGGAAAAGTAAGGCACGGAAGGTGAACTCATTTGGAGCTGCACTGATCTGCAGATCCACTCTACCTTAACACTAAGCAGATTCTCTCACTGCTTGTGTTTTATGACACAAATTCTCAGAATTACCAGAGACATCTTCCCATCCCTATCCCCAAAACACACACCACAAACAGGGGCCAATATCCACCTTCCTAGGCATGGCCTCCACAGAAAATATTAAGAAGGACATGCATTGGAGGCCAGAAGTTGGCTTCCCGGGTTCTAAATGCCACTTGCTCTCAAGAAGGTCAGCTATGGAAAGATGACCAAGATATTTCTGAGGTATAAAACTCTGTGTCTGCTGGCCACTGATCTACTTTGTCATCATCAGATTTGTCACTGTCGTCACCACTAGAAGGTTCGAAACCTGGCACGGCAGCATGCAACGGCTCTGGCTGCCTGAGACCGGCCTCGGCCTCCTTCTTCTCTGCCAGCAGCTGTCTGTAGCACAGGTTGCAGACCCTCAGGGGCTTGGGGGAGAGCCGTGGCATCAGAAACCTCTGCCGGGAGCAGTCTCCACACACGACGAAGCCGCACTTGCGGCAGTGGTGCCTCCGGGTGAGCGTGGAGAACTTGGTCTGGGTGCAGCGCATGCAGATATCTGTTGCCTTGTCCGGGATCCACGGGGCAGCGTGCTCGGTGGAGGGCTGCCGGCCTGTCTTGGTCAGCAGGTGCCTGATGCACTCCTCCAAGTGGCTGATCCACTCCTTCCGCTCTGTGAGGGAGGCTGCGGAGACCACAAAGGACTTCTTTGAGGTTTTAATCATCCAGCGGTTCTTCATCTGCAAGGTGTCCGGCAGCGTCTCCAAAGTGACGTCTTCAAGGGGAATGATGTGCTGGGAATTGTACTTCCTTTTGTTGATCACTATGCTCCCGTACACGAGGATGTCGTTGAAAAGGAAGAATATTCGAGGTTTGGGTTTCTTGCGGCATTCTTTGGTTAAAATCCCTTCCCCTAAGAGGACCCTTCCTGGCACAGCTAAGGGCTGCCCGGATGCTCCGAAGCAGCTTTCCACGGCAGCAATGCGCTGGCTGTTGATCTCGGTGTTCACAAGATGGTCCACCATCTCTGACGCGCTCTGCAGAGAGGAAGACAAAGGAAGTGGTGAAGCTGCACCAAGCACGGCTACCAGCAGGAGACCACGTAGCAAACTTACACCCAGGTGAGAAATTTCTAATTTCTGAGATTACAATTAATCTGTTCATTGCTCTTTACTGTGGAAAATTACTTTAAAAAGTAGTAAAGACAAGCTTCCAACCTGCTTTAGTGGCTTGCTAAAGCTGTTCACTTTAAAGCAAAGCAAGCCCTCTAAACCAGCATCGCCTGTTCTGATACAGCCTTTTCTACCAGTAAAACTGTGTTCCCATGAGAGAGGAAGCAGGTTGCTCTGACATACCTTTTATGTGGTTATGGTTATGGAGTTACTTGCACAGGAGTTACTGTAGTGGTTTGAGGGTACCTGCCCATCTCCTTCCTGTCCCCGCCTCTAAGTGCTGATGGGGGCTGCAGCACCGTATCGTGCTGGTGCACTGAGCTAACGGGCGGCTGCACGCGCAGGGAGGGAATCCGCGGTCTTTGGAGCAGGTCTCTCAACTTCTGACTCTGCCATTTGGGGCCAGAGCCAAGGTAATGTTTTAGAAGAGGATGGCTCTATTGTTTGTTGCCTCTCATCCTCCTTGAATGACGAAGGAGGGGAAAAAAAAAAACACAATCCACATGAACAAACCCACAGAAGCCAATACCTGCCTCCACTGCCCCAGCTATGTTCAGGCGTGGCTGCTTCCAGTTAAAATATGCATCATTCTGAAAATGCTCTGAGCTCTGGTGAAGGGGAAGTAGAAGAAAGCAGCTCATCCTTCCCTATACCATTATTTTCCTAGTACCTAGGATTTTAAAACCATACAGATACTCTGAAGCAAATGTCTTGCTATCCCCAGTTTCTAGGAAGGAAAGCAATGCATGTTTGCAAGTTCGTTTTTTCTTCTTTGCCTCTAATTCCCTCTATGTTTAACAGCAATGCCCCGAGACCATGCTGGCTAACATCCACAAGAAAGTGAGTCATTTCCTCTTAAAGCGAGGTAGTGCAGAGATCACGAGGTGGCTCAGAGATCACAGGAATGTGCGTAGCCCTCATTTCTATTAGCATTTCAAAGAATCACTAATACAGAGCCCCTGTCCAGAAGTTTCTTCGCATCCTTTTTGTACTGAACCTTTACGCTGTGGAGTGTTGGAACCCAGATGGGAAGAGGATAATATGCTGAGTCCTGTGTCTTTGGGATAATGACGATTTACATTCTTGTCTTGCCCTTCACCCCAAAGCACTCCTTCAGACTATTAGAAGGGAAACCACAGAGTAGCTGTTCAAGGTTGCCACGTGCTGTTTATGTCTTGCCTGAGCTCTAATAGAGTGCGTAATTCTTCTGAGTCCTGAGAATACTTTTCTTTGGAGCTGGTCAGGATGTGCTGAATTTCCTACTGTCTGCAAAAAGTTGAGGCCCTGGTTTAGCCCCAGGAGGGAACCTAAATGAAATGACCTGATCTGCAGGAACAGCTTTCACTGAGAAGAGTTTTGTGGCTGCTGCTTCCAAAAAGCTGCTGCCTGTGACTGCGTGTCAAGGGGATTTCTTGTTAATCCATGGAGGCAGCACCCTCGGCAGCACAGGGGCTTGTTGGGAGTCTGCCAGAGCGCGAGCATCACCTCCACAAGCCCCGGCTACTCTGTGAGTGTCAGTCCAAGAACTACCTTCCGTGGGTTTCTCTGATCCTGACATCGTAAGGTGAATATGAGCTGACAAGGCACTAGGAGGACAAAAACCACGGTCTCCCTCAAACCAGAGGGGTTGAGAAGCGGCTCGGAGTTCCTTTTGCAAAGATTTATTTCTTCAGGGTCTTGAAGTGCCAGACAGATTTGATGGAGTTGGACAGGACAGAGTATATTCACTCATGTATGTCTTTCAATATGAAATGCAACTTAAAATTAACTACAATGTACATATTTACAACAAGACACATCAAAAAGTCAGCAGCAGCATAAGAAACTACCTTCAGAGGAAGTCAGAGGAACGAGTAGCTCTGGAGTAAGAAACTGTTTCTGACAGCTTTGTGCTTTCTGAGGAACAAATGGTGGGAGAGGAGGAGGCCGGCCTTGGCATGCGGAGTGCAAGAATGAGCCCATGCCCCCTCTCTGGAGAGCAGCGCTGAGCCAACAGTCTGTAGTCACGAGATGCTCATCACAGACACTCCTCCAAAGAACCAGATGTGGAAGGGTGTGATTAGATGAGCAGTGCCTGAAGTAATGCCCTAAAGAACCTTCCATTTCAATACACATATTCAGAAGCTATGTGAAGGGATTTATTATTTGTTGTCAGGAGAGGAGAAAGACTCCATTCCCCTCCGTGATCTGCCAGCCTGACTGGATCCATAAACTGAGGGAGTGGCTCTGCCAAGAGATCTACATACAAGTCCATTTTGGGTCACACAATGCAGCACTTTTTTTTTCTCCCTCTTAATTGCACAAAATTGGGCCATAGAGGGGTTGAAGTACAAATAGGAGGGCAAAATACAGTCCACAGCTGAACACTGAACTCCCTGACTTTGAATAGCTGGAGTCTTACCTATGATGGGATGAGTTGTCCTCAGGTTTCTTACCAATAAAAGCTTGGATGGGGGGGGGGGGGTTTAAGGGAAAGGAACACAAAAAGGAATAAATGAAAAAGAATAGAAATTACAGGTTGGAAAGCTTAGTGTGGAAAAGCAGCAAATGCAACAAAATACTGCAAAAATTTCTTGGCACCAGCAACACCAACTGGAATAAACTAAGCTGTTATTTCTGCTCTCTCCAATATCAGCAAGTGACATTTGGATTCTGAGTTCTGTCCCTGACCACCACCATGATGTCTCTTCTGCCCCTGCCGTGATAAGTGGTAAGGACTCTGGGGACTCTGCGGGACTTGTAGGGAATTAAATGATTTGAGGAAGCTTCAGGATATGCAGTTGTTAGAGGCCTAAAGGAGGAGCAGTATGTGAAATAAATCCTGCAGGAGCTCCTGGATACTGCTGTGGCTAGCTTCTCAGTTATTAATGCTTGTGGACTAGGAAGTCCCAGCATTTTACAAAGATTGCATCTTCTAATTTTATTCATCATATTTTAGAAGCATAGTCCACACTCCCAAGTGAGCGAGATACATGAGACAACTCTGTTGTTGCTCCTAATGGTAGTAAAAAGTGTGCCAGCAAAGAGACAGAAAACGCAAACTTGCTCATTTTCAAACATGACTATGATGAGTATGATCAAGATTTAAACTCCACTCTATTTGATATATTTTGGTAGATATTTTTGTCTGCTTGTCCAAGTTTGTTCTGCCAGGTCAGAAGGATTGTAGTGGTTACTAAGTATTACACATATAGGCACACTTATGACAGAGGCTTGTATGGTGTTTTTATATTTGGTGGAGTTGGTTTAAATTTCATTTCAGAGCGTCGACTATCTATAACCACCAAACAGTGAGCCCAGGGCTATATTAAGAGTTTAATATAGCCCTGACACTGGTGCACAAAGAAGAGATGTGCCCCTGAGGGCAGGAGGATGTGCTTTAATAGCATTCTACTTTTATAGGAGTTTTTGGCAGGGCATAGAAAAGTTGTTTTATTTTGTCATGACATGCTGGTTCTCACATGCAATCAGTTATTGTGCAGTGAATGTATAGCTTGGTGAATATGACTGGTATCCAAAGGGAAAAAACACCCCATTTCTTCCGCGTGCGACTCCAGGAGTCAGTTACGTCTTTTAACAATGGGCACTTGTTAACCCGTGATTATAACCAGCTACGCTGACGTGTGACAGGCAGCGCATTTCAACTTAAGCTCCTGGGTCAGCAAGGCTGGTATGTTTTTCAAGCCTATATGTATGTAAGGTGGGTGGCTTAGGTGAAAATCCTTGTTTGCTGCTGTCAACCAAAGTGACAGGCTTAGTTTTCCTTGCATCCCTAATGCAAGGGCTGGCCCATAAGGATCAGCGTGTGGAGAAGGGATCCCCAAGTCAACCAGCAGAAAACGCCCAGAGCCCTAATCCTCTCCGGGATCCTGCAGAGCTGCCCCTTCCCTTCCTCCCCGCCGCGCTCGCGGCCCGTTCGGTACCCGGTACCTGGGAAGGTGGCACCGGGCCTCGCGTGGCCCCGGGCGCGGGTCGGGCTGCGGAGCCGGGGAGCTTCTCGCGGTGCTGCCGGGCACGCGGGACCCGGGCGCGTCGCTCCCCTGCGCGGAGACTGCCGCCAGCGCGGCCCCCTCGGCTGCCAGCCCGGGACCCCAAAGGGGCTCTCGGGCTAAGGGCTCCAGCAACCCCCGCGGGGCCGGGCCCTGCACACAGCGGCTCCCACACGGGCTACTCGCTCCGCGGCACACGGCGCGGCGCGCGGTACGTGCTGCAACCGGGACGGAGCCAGGGCGCTCGTCTCCTCGGTCTCGCTTGGCTCCCCAAAACGGACCCGCGTGCCCGGCCGCCGCGCAGCGCCCAGGGCGGCGCAGACCGGGCGCCTTTCCCTTTATTCCCCGGAGGGAAGAGGGGGTCCCGCGGTCGCTCCCCTACCTGTGCGCGCAGCGCCCGCCGCCTTCGTGCGCCGCTCCCCGCGCCGGCCCCGACCCCGTCCCGCGGGCCCAGGCACCGCCCCGCGCCCCTTCGGCCAATCGGCCTCGCGCAGCCGTAGAGCGCCACGCCTCCTCTCCGGGCGGCAGCCAATCGCAGGGCGGGGTAGGCGGTGCAGGGCAGGCGGCGCCGCCGCCGCCGCTAGGGGGAGCCGTGGTGCGGCGCCGCGCGCTCCTCCATCCGTCTCACTTACCGCTCCTGTTCGCTCCTCTCCGCGTGGCGTGCGGCGCCAGGAGCGGCGGTGGCGGGGCTGGGTCGGGCCAGGCCGGCTCAGGGTAGCCCGGTTGCCTCCCGCTTCTGCTCCGTTGCCTCCCGGCTGTCTCCCGCTTTCCGCGGAGCGCACGCTGCCCAGCGCCGCGCGCGCCTTCCCGTCACGCTGAGGGGGCGCTGCGTCCCGTCTGTTTCCCGAAGTTTCTGCGGGAGCCCTCACGGGGGCCGCGGCCCACCAGGTGCCTGTGCATAAAGTCTCATGGTGTCTGTGTTTTGATTTTTCCCTTTTCCTGTGGGAGATGCCGCGGGATGGGCCCGGGAAGGCCACGTTCAGTGAGGTGGCCTTTGGAGTGGGGCAAGCGCTGGCCCTCGTGGCCTCCCAGCTTTGCCCCTTGCCCCGGGATGAGCTGGCCTTGTGGCCCAGGGCACCGCATCTGGGGAGCCCTGCCCTGCTGGAAGGCCAGTGCTGGACAAAACCCTGTATTTATTTATTTTTGTGCAAAAGTAACTGCAAATATACATGGCCCTGAGCTGAACATGTCACAAGTTGCCTTAGGTGCCAGAATGATTCACATTTAGCCAGTCATAGTCTCTAATGCCCTTATTTTGTCTGCTTGTCCTTTCCATTGTTTTTGCTGTGGGGTACTTCTTGTTCCCATGACTAGCTCACCCGGCAGCGACACGGCCGTGGTGGCCGAGCGGAGCATTGGGCTGCTGGCACCGCCGGGACCTGCAGGTTGTTTTTGCTTCCTCCCTCCTCGAGTCGTCAAAGCTGTGAGTGTGTCCAGGCTGCCCAGGACAAGGGAAGCCTCCAAGTACGTGCTGCGCCTCTTGCTTTAGCGGGTTGCACTTCAGAGCTGCTCTTTTTTGTTTGTTCGTTTTATTTTTGGAAACTGTTACATCCTGGTTTGAATGCCTTGGGTTGAAATATAAACTCAGAGTTCACCCAGTAACAGCTATTTGATAGGCAGGCTCAGGAGATGTTTTTATTTTTCCCAAGTTGTAAAAGTTAAATGTTTGTGAGGCCACCCAGAGAAGCTGCAGTCCAAATTACCAGCTTTTAAAATCTTTTTACCTTTCTCTGGTTGTATTATCTGATGTATTACCTCTGGCATTTTCTCTGAAACCACTTGTTTCTCAGTAGCAGAAATATCTGGCCCAATTGGGATGCTATAATTTCAAAGCAAGTAAAGGAAACTGCAGCTGCTCAGGCTGAGTCAGCCAAAGGTAAACTCTACAGGGGAGAAAATATCTCTTTATTATCTTCTAGTGGAGAAGTTACTACCACAGCCTGCAGGAAAACTTTAGGTTATAATAGCAACAAAAACATCTGTTAAATTCTGAGCGCAGCGTATGCTTAGTGTATGTCTAAACAAAACATTTTATAAAATTATTTTGAATAGAATTTAATTTTTGAGGTTCAGTTTAGGATGCTAGGAACCTACCACGGTCATAGGGTAGGTGGTGATTTTAACAAATTATGGAGATTCAGTGTGATATCAAGGTTTTATCCAAATGAGTTTGAAACAGGCCTATTACTTAATCAGTAAGTCAATGTGTTCATTATACCACTCACTTAAAAGAGTGAATAATCTCTGTCCCATGCTCTTGTCAGTGTCTGGAGGGATGAATGTTTATCTGATCTAGCTTCCAGTAGACTCAGTTGATCTGCCTATTTTAGAAATGTATGAATTGCTGTAATTGATTTGCATCTCCTCTAGCCCTACCAGCACTGTATGTATCCTTGAAAAATGAGGTGCTTCAAAGTCTGGCTGCAAAAAAAATACAGATTGATGCACCTCTCTGTAGTACAGATTTAAACTCTGGTCTAAAAATGTCAGCTTGCAATATATCAGTTCTAAGGATTGGGCTGAAGCAGCTGCAGACAGACCAGTTTGAGGGTTGTTGTGTCCACATGGCTTCTCCTAAACTCAAATACCCAAAGCTGCTCATGTTTTGAATTATTCCTAGGAATCTGGCTACAGAATGATTGTCAGAATGATGAAAATTCCTGAAAGCAATTCTGAGAACTACTTACCCCTGAGCCTTTCATGTAAAGAAATACTATACAATAAATATACTTTTCTCTTTTTAACATTATGGCTGTATTTTGCACATGTGCAGAACTTTAATCTTAGTGTCTTGAAGTACAGCATAAATTCTAATAACGATGTGGTGCTGGAGCTGGAACATGGAGAGTTAGATGCAGTCACATGCATCTCTATCATTGAAGTGAGTGCTTTGCCATCATGTTCAGCATCAGACCAGCTTTGGCTTGGTGTGAATCACCAGGAAGCTGAGAAGAGCCCCAGGAGCTCCTGACTCACAGCCCAGTGTTCCTCACCACACTGTTGAATCCCAGCTCAGAGATCTCATTGATCGTTGAGATTACAAAAGTTGTTGTGTGTGAGGAGCACAAAAGCACTCACATTGCTGGTGTTTGCTGCGTCTTGCCCTTCCCTGCACAGGCCTCAGCACTGCTTCTGCTGGTTATGTGTAACCGGTGCTTGGCACAGTGCCATCCGTATAGAGCTGCAGCTGAAGTGCTGAATGACCAGTTGTGACCACAAAGGTAACTTGCACAGGCTGAATTTAAATGCTGTGTAAAAATGCATTATACAAGTGGCTGTCAGTGCACAAACTCATTTTATTTTTAGACTCTATGCTTGTGTTCATACTAAGGTTTGGCAGTTGTCTGCACATCTCAGTACTGTCAAGGGATAAGGTATTTTTCTTGTTTCTTAATTTTCAGTGATAAATAGCAGTGGTGAAATATAGTGGGAGGGAGGAATGCTAAGGATTTGCCTAGTAAACCAATTTCAATTTTAATAGCTTGTTCTATTCACAGTGGCCTGTAACTGTAATCACAGAAATGGTAAGAAGATCTGATCCAAAGTGGAGTTTTGGATCATTGCGGAACATGTGATTCCATTTAGACTCCCCTTCTCAAGTCTAAAATACTGTGGGCATTTTATCACTGAATAGCTCTTTATATCAAGCCAGCAGTATGTATCATTATGCCAGATAAAGCCTACGTAGAACATAGAATTTGAAAACATGAAAGTATGCACAAACCAACTCCACCGTTTGCACTTGTGAGATCAAGCAGATGGGCAAGAGTGTGGTATATGTGCCAGGAGTGCACACTGGGCACTGGTAGCGCTGCTGTCTCTGCGAACACAAGGAGGGGAGTGAGAACCTGCTGCCGCCAGGATGTGGCCAACCCTCTTCTTGCAGCACAGCCCTGCGGCGTCCCACATCACTGTCCTTTGCCTTGCTTTTCTGGGTGCCTGGGGCCACGTGTCCCATCACAGCTCTGGGCTGTCCGGTTAAAAGTAGCAGCTACACTTTATAGCTGCAAAGTGAGCTCAGGGGAAGAGATGGACTCTGCTACCTGGGGAGTCTGGGCTGGGTGCTGAAGAAAACAGTAAAATTTTTCCTCAAACAAGTTTTACTGTTTGAAGAAATCAGTGAAATCTGTTTTCCTGAAATTAATAGCTGCATTTATTCTCAGCAGCCTTGGTGGACACGAGCACATCCTGTGACTGCGGAGCTGCAGAGATCGTGGAGTGGTTGTGTCAGTGTTGCGAATGTTGACACAGCTATGGAAGCAACGTTTCTTTAAAAATGCCAGCGCCGTGAAATTGGCTCTTGTCAGGTAATTACAGATTGTCGCAGTATTTCAAAAAAGAACATTTTTGTCTAGGCTTCTTAGCCTGTCTTTTCCTGAGATGGTGTAAATAACTCATGATTCCTTTTGTCTTCAGCAGCACATATACTCTCTGAACTTCGTGTCAGTTTTTTGAGTGGATCCATCATGTGGGTTAATCACCTTGAGTCCAGCCATCTCCAGTCCAAGGTGAGTGCTGCGTGTTATGGGGACGCATAGGGAGGAAAGCTCAGGAGTTTGCTCTGCTCTGAGGATGGGTGAGTACATGCATAAGTAAGCGATAAACTTGGCAAACTGCCAGACCACCAGTTCTGGGTGGTATTTTTCTAGTAATGGAAGCAGATTCTTATCAAAATATGAAAGGGGAAGGTGAAAAAGGGGTAGGAGTTTGTAAGATGCTGGAATTGTGAGAAGGTGCAAATAGCCAGTGCAGTGAGACGTATAACATTAGAGAAACAATATATGAAATGCATGTGGGGGGAAAAAAGCATTTTCTCCTGAAAGTGTTTTGCAGCTTGTTCTGACAGAGTAGCCTGTCTTTTGAGCTTAGCCTTCTTCCCAAAATAACATTATTTTGTGCGTGTTCTTCATCTAGACTTTTTCCTTACTGTTGCTGCTCTGTTTAAACAGTGATCTCATATTCAGAGCATGCTTTTATGGCAAAAAATAAATCATAGTGAACAATTAAGTATTTCAAACACTAAGCTTAGGTAGATTAACTATTTCAAATATTAAAACTGTTGAAAAAGCCCAGGAACAGGAGTGTGATAATTATCAATTAATTTAAAAAGATATACATGTGTCCACCTGTGATTGACTGATGAGTTAAAGACACCTAGGTTTCATTAGGAATCTGTGTTTTGCTCATGGATATGCCTTCTGTTTACATGACCCACACCCTGCTGTGCATCTGTGCCATCAAGGAGGGCATCTGTTGTGAGCACCCTGGACATCAGAGGAAGTTTTGTGCATTGAGTGTGTATGACAGAGAGTTCTGCGAAAGGGGAAGGAAAAAGTAAGGAAATATTTATTTCCTTTCATGTTCTTCTAATGTAAGAGTAAACAAAAAGGTAATGGGTTTTTCAAGGTATTCTGCTGACATCCTGGCCATCAAAAGGACAAAATGCAGCTTGGCTGAGAATCCTTTGTCATGTTGGATCTTTAAAGGAGAGGTGCTGAGCTGAAGGAGGAACCACAGTATCTTTTGTGGTGGAAGGGATTTCATTGCCCTTTAGAAAAACAGTGTCACTCACTGGGTTGTGGAAGTTTAGAGATGTGACAATGGATGAGTATAAAGGATCACATCTTAATATGAAGTGTAAAGCTTGTTACCCCTGTGAGAAGTGTAATAGGAGTTGTGTGTTTGTGTCTCTGGGGACATCTGATGGAGGATGGAGCAGTCTGCTGTATACTGCAGGTTGAGCGACTGTGCGAAAACTGCACGACCGTGGTACCATCCCCTTTCATGGTCTTTTGGCAGTGGAAGGAGCCTGCAAGAGTTAATGTTTCCTGAGAGTTCTTCCTGGTGTGCTGAGATATGCAGAAGGCTCTGGTTTTGGTTTTGTTTTTCTTCCAAAATGAAATACTTTAACCTCAACCCTGAAGAGCAACTGAGGGAGGCAGGGGAGAGCACCACGATTTGGCTCTCTACCATGAGCTCTTTGAATTTATTAGCTTGGGAGCCCCCACAAATGCCTCAGGCTGTGCACCTCCTTATGCACCCAACTTGGGAGAATCTTTTACTACTACTGCATGCATTAGCCTTCATTAATACAATTAGCATAATAGTGATTAGAATCCATTATTCCCTACAAAAAGATAAAGCCAGGAATACGTATCTCAGAATCAAATTCCTCAGCTCTTTGTCTTGGGATTGCTTTATTTTGGAGTTATTTGTCTCTTTTTACCCTTCCATCTCCTAGAAGAAAGAGGAAGCCACTTAATTGTAAAACTGTTTGGGTCAAAGAAATGCACTGAGATGATCTTTCACGCATGCTAAATAGGTAAATTGATCTACGGGACCCACACAGCTCAGACAGCCACTCAACAGTCCAAACTGCGAACTTCATCTTCTTCAAGCACAAAAGCTACTTAGTTTCCTCATGTTGAAGACTTTTTATAATAGCAATAAGACAACTCTAGAGAGAACCATCTAATATTAACTCCAGGGAGTAATCATCTAATCACAATCTGGGGGTGATTTGAAGCACTCATCTGGACCAAATGCCTCACAACACCCCAGGAGTGGTTTTATTGCATGATAGCAGTACCCCATTGAGCCTTATTGCTTAATTAAAAACAAATTCCCAAGTAATTTTTTTTGCCTTTCCATAAAAACACAGTAGTACATAGCATGTATAAAACATCCATTAAATGATGGTAGATGCAAATTTACGTTGTGAGATACAATCCGTTTCTTTACCACTCGGGGTTGAAGTTAAATGTAAAACCATTTCCTATAATCTGTGCACTGCTGTGTTTAGAGAGGAATAAATATGGGAAAGAGAGGTTCATTGCAGGATGCCTTGTTTTTGTTAAGTAATATATTTGGTCCTTTTTCAAAGGAGCTTGAATTCCCTTTGGTCTTGCAGGCACAATGACCCATCAGCAGAGCTGCCGCCTCCTTTTCCTCCCAGAGGTTTCCTCAGCTGGCTGCCCCAGAGCTTCACTAGGAATCCCACAACTTTCTGGGATTTCCATTTCTTTATGGGGCTCGCTATCAAGTGTGAACAGTGAAGGTGAAATACTCAGGATGCAGCTAATGTTTTGTATGGACTCTGACTTGCGTGAGTTACGTAGGGTGAAGCACATTAGGCTTGGTAGACATGTGCTGGAGCTACTTTTGCTGCTTGGTCTCCATCTCCTGCAACTTGTCTGGAGCTGCTGCCGAGGCTCCAGCTGCTCTGCAGGGGACCCAGCTCGTGGAGGGAAAGTCAATGAAAGTCCTCTTCCTTCACTCGAGTTCCCAACCAGCAGTGCTCTTAGGTGTTTACTGAGTGTTTTTCCAGTTCTAAAGGGACTCTGGAGTGCCATGCTCCACTGAGGGCACTGAGCCTTATCCCTGCTTACAGGCAGAGGAAATAAGTCCAGACTTTTAGTGATAGTCCAGAAATGATAGAGTGACTTTGTATGAGATCTGAGGACACTGCTCAGATGTACTGGCAATCAAAACTATACCAGGGCTTCAGGCCATAGCACTGAAGTAAATGGGGAAAAAAAAGGGTTAGTGTGACATTTTCTTCAGATAGTCTGTGGCTCCTTAATTAATTGTTTGAGATGTGCAAGTGCCTAGAGTTTTTGGAATAAAATCTGAGAATTATCAATAACTAGTACTCTATTTAGCGTATGTATCCAAGCTTGGTGGCACCTGTGGATTCCAGATGGAGGAGGACACTAGTCTCAATCTCACCTAGTGTGAGCAATACCGGGAAATACCAGGTGTGATATTTGACCAGTTGGAAATGCCTGTTTTAGTTTGGTTCTATTTGCTGTTTTCATTTGATACAGAATGCAATTCAGAAAATATTTATTTGCAGTAAGTAATATTCAGTTGTTATAGAAACATCAGAAGGGACAGGTGACATGGGGTAAGACACCAGATTAGCTGTACACACAGGTGCAGTAAAATAGCAGGTTCCTGTTAGGTAAGGGAGCAGTTTCTAAGCACTGTCAGCTTCATGGATGTTTTTTATGAGAGCAGAGAAAAAAAATACTTTGTGAAACTCTGAGTACGTGGCTCCATCTTCTGGTACCAAAAGTGCAAAGCAGATAATGTTGTTCTGGGCACCGAATTATCCTGGAGGTAAGGAAATTTCTGTGGTACTTTACTGTGAGCTGCAATGAAAGCAGCAACAAAATAGTAATTAATTTAGGAAATGTGTAACATGATAAGAGGAAATATACACTCAAAGCATGAGGTGATGCTTCTGGGAAGATTACAACATCTCTAGGGTTTGTTGTTTGGAGCGTTCTCTTGGATACCCAGGCTGCATGTTGGTGCTTGGCTTAGCCTGGTCCTTGCTGCTGCTGTTGCATCCTTCAGCTGTGTGGCTGCTCTTTTCTGCTGGCCCTTGTGCCTGAGCACCACACCACAAGGTTTTCCTGAAGCTGCCAACCATTCTGCTCTAAGGGATGAAAACTGTCTTTCGAAACATGCCCAGGAGCCAGTTGCACAAAAAGTGGCCTCCCTTCCAAAGTTGCCTCCCCACACGCTGTGTGGAAAGGGTGTTTGCTCAGAGCATGGCCCCTGCTTAGGTGGTTGTTTTGTCTCCTGCTTGTAGCTATAGGGTGTTTTTCTTTGCCTCCTCCTCCTCCCCAGTAATATCTTTGGCAAAATAGCTGAAATTCATGATTCAAAATAGCTGATACAACATCATGGGACTGGTAGCTGGGTGGAAGGAGAAATGGGTGGTTCCTTGAGGTAGGCTGCCAGAAGTCGAGAGCTGTTTTAGCACTTCACCAAGCAGTGAGTATTGTTACAGGGCATGTTGAGCTTGCTTAATTGAGCTTAGTTATGCAATCTGTTCACCTTAGTAGCTCACTTTCTGTTTAACAAGGGAGTGAGTCTTCACACAGAAGATGTTTCTGTTCCTTGGGACAAGCCTCAAATTTTCTAAGTGACCCCCAAAGAAATACCCCACCATTGCTGTAGGATTTCTTTTCTTTTTAACAGAAGGAAAATTATCTAGATGTAATGTTAACCTAAAGCTGTTGTTTTCTAGCCAACGTTTA
The DNA here is from genome assembly GCA_003342815.1 of Eudromia elegans. NCBI lineage: Eukaryota > Metazoa > Chordata > Aves > Tinamiformes > Tinamidae > Eudromia > Eudromia elegans. The sequence goes on along the minus strand of PTEX01000011.1, from coordinate 2,159,025 downwards.
GCTTTCTTCCATTTAGTTTCATGTCTGGTTGTAAGTTTTGATTTCTGGGTCTGTTACTCTTTCTGTATCCTGGAATTTATTCACATTTCTGAAAAAAATGTCACAAGGGTGTCCCCTTTCACAAAAGCTAACAGTGAATAAATACTGAAAACCTCCTTTATTAAGACATTCTATACAACTCTGTCTTTAGAAAGTACAAAAACACGACAAATCCAGCCTGAGGTATGTTTGATAAATCAAATTTTTTGCAGGCAGCTGGTGGTGGTGTTTGCAAATCCCCAGACAGCTTGTTTCGTAGTCAGTGTTAGCATAATTCAGGTTACTACTCTTGCCACTTTTTACTTGTTAAAACAGATGTGGTGTTTCGTTGCTGAAGAAGTGGTTGCCTTGGAACAGAAGTTCTTTTAAAATCCTTCTTGGACATTTGCTTTTCCGGAGAAACAAATGTCAAATGAATTGCACTAGCTCAGAATAAAAACATTCTGAAATTGCAGCTGTGAAAAGAGATTACTGGAACACTGTGATGGGGAGCGCATAAGAACCTAGATTGAGAATTATGTAACAATAGAGACCTAAAGTAACAGCAGAACAAGAAACTTTGAGCATTCTCTGCAAGGAACTGCTTTAAAATACTAGATCCTAAGCAGGAATGCTCATGCCAAGTCTTAAATCCTACCTGAAGTTTTATAGCTGTTATAATCTCTGATATATAAGCCATGATTTAGGGTTTCATAACAGAAATGCCAACTGGACTATAGCCTTGCAAAGATGAAAAAAAGAGATCGAGAGAGGAGAAAAAAAGAGAGAGAAAAGAGAAAAAAAGAAAGGCTGGGGGAGAGAGATGCTGTAATAGGTTGTAATTCCAAGACAAATTTGCAAGGCTGGCTTGTGTCTGCCTGTGGACACTCACATGGGTCTAATTCTGGGCACTTTGCATTATTTGAGGATATTTACGTGTACTGTTGTGTGTAGCTGTTCCAGGAATGTCAGCTTTCTAAGCATAACAGCATATTCTTTATCCACCGAAACAGTGAAATGCTGCCACAGTATGGCTGTGCATAGCATGATCTGTCCTGGGAAGTAGAGAAGTGCTTCTTATTTTGCTATTTTCTTTTTCTTCTGCATTTCTGTGCAAAAGAAATGGCAGTTCCCAGGGAGCCCAGGCTGCAGAAGGGTTACACGTACCAGGGTGCTTTTCCCTTTCATTATCACATGCTTGCAATCAAACTCTAATTTCTGAAATAAAAAAACCTGCAGGATTCTTTATTGGTACTATTATACCTTCAGTCTTCATTATTTAAGATGGCTACTTACCTTTTGCTCGATGAAGCCATAATGCAATTGCTCCTGTAAAAAATATTGAAATGGCTACTGTGGCAGTGGGTAGATTTTCCTCCGTGTAAAATAATCCTGTGTGAGTGAGACATAACTATCATTTATATTAATTAGGCAGCCTTATAATGGGGTGTTCAATAGCTATTACATATTTTAAATTCTTCAGCAAGCACCTCAGCCACCCAAGAATTATCCAGCTAAACATTTCCAAGTCCATAATTCTGAAATAATCCTTTAGAGGAAGAATAGCTATGGCAGCATGTTGCAGACAATATTACTTAAAAAAAAAAAAAAAAATTATGGGATTGTTTTAACATTTACCAGAGGTGCACAATCCTGGTGTTCTTTCTCCCCAGATTAACAGTGCAGTTTAGTGGCCTCAGTTTTGGAGCACACACAGGAGGGTGACCAAGGGACTTATATTCAAAGGCTGTGATCCGAGATCTGGACTTGCACTAACTGCAAGTTCCTCTGAACATTGTTACATGTCCAGGGGCTTTGAAACATGTTGTTCACTTGGGAATCGCTGGCTTGGGGGACCCTTGTGATACCTGACATGTTTTTAAAATCTGAACTTCTGCTCTTGACAAGAGTGTGAGGACTTCAGCATTTATGTTCAGTTTTGATTATTGACTTGAAAACTGAGGTCAAGACAACATCCCTTGGTGTTTTTGGCCATATCACACTCCCCAGAAACTCTCATATTAGTATTGTAATTAATGTTCTAGCTATATTAATTTTGCTGCTTGTCACATGGAATCCCACCAAGGTCTGTGACATACACGTGTGTCTTCATGTATTTTAAGATCAGGATCTCTGCCCAAAGTGGACACATACATCATGAGAGTAGGAGTTTATTTCGAGAAGTGAATGAAATGTGGCTGTATTTATTAACCAATGTGCCGTGAGGAGATTTGTATTGACAGGCCTGTGCTGCAAATCTTTAACATGCTGCTCAGCTACCTCCAGAAGGCAGTGGTTTTTAGAAGACTGGCAGTATCTGAAATGAAAAATAACAGGTTTTAAATCACTTGTGTTGGGCAAGAGTTTGCTTCTGTGGGAATAGTTCACAACAGAATTGAAAAAAGTAATAGGTTAAAAATAAAGTGTTGTCTGGAGAGCAGGGCAGGATATGTAAAGTTTTGACTGTGCCTTTTCCTTTACCCAGCTGGTTCAAAACCCTTGGTCACATTATTGTAGTTGAGTTACCTACTGGAATTTTTTTATTCTTAATGATTAAATTATTATAATGTAATGGTCTAAGACAAAACTAGCATACAAACAGCAGGGCTTCTCGCTGGGGAGGGCTCCAGTCCAGTGTCAGATGCTGCGGTGATCCAGTAGCTCCCTGTCTCCCCCAGCACAGAGGAGGTGGGCACAGGTAGCTGTCAGACCGTAGCTGCCGTTGGCACTTCAGACTGCAGGTGCCTTTGCCACATGTAACTGCTCCTCTCCACAGCAGCAGGTCACTGATCTGCTAGTTTTCACTTTTACTAATTAATTTTATTAAGCCAGAACGCTGAGGGAGAATCTTTACCAAAAGAATGCATATTCATCAGTGAAACGCTATAGAGAATTTAATGGAGAAGTGGAGGTAGTTCCTACGGGAATGGTAGCGTTGAGGTGGGGGGTTGTGTGGGACAGAGGTGGGAAAAACCTGAATGAAATGCCACACAGCAGTAACTTTTGTCCTATCATTTGGAGTTGTATTTATTGACCTAGAATGTAGAACCATGGTCTGGTGACTACTATAGTATGTTTAGCTTTATAAACCTGTTTTTTTGTTTTGTTTTGTTTCTGTTTAGCGAGACATACAAAGGTGAACGAATGTTCTGTGTCTGTGTGAAGTAATGTGCTTTACTTACCAAGACCTTGCGCACTAACCAGCTGGCTGTGGGTACAGAAAGGCAGTACAGCTGCCATATGAGGCACAGCAGATGAGCGTTAGTCTTTCAAACTACTCAGGTGTTTGCTATGTGAAGAGAGCTTGTTTGGAATTTTGATATTGCCCAGGAGGCCAAGCGCTGGGCATTTGCCTCACCTGTGCTGGTGTTGGAGGCTCATCTGAAGCTGCTGTTCCTGAGTATTGGCGACCTTCTGCTTGGGTGCCACTGCTCAAGCCTCTTGCAGGGTGCAGGCTGAGGAGGACAAGGCTGTTGGGGAGTGTTGGCACCAAAAAGGACAGGTGAGGGACTGCTGAAGCCTTTCACTTATTTTATAAGAGAGTAATATCACTGCAGGTGCAAGGAAAGATTGGCTGGGGAAATTTCAGAGTGCTGAAGGCATCTGACTGGCACTTTCTGTTACTTAGAAAATCTGTCTGTCTATTTTGGGGCACTTGCACTTAGGAAATGAATGTGGGCTTCTGGTAAGGGGCTGAGAACTACCCTGTTTAGATAAAAGCAGTGCCTTTCCTGGAAGCGTGTTGTTGATGCTGAGGAACAAGAACACGTCCCAGGTAAGTGTCTGTCCCAGCCCAGTGCTTCCTACCCAATACCTTAGCAGTGCTTCAAGTGAAATAAAATGAAGGAAGAGAGGAGCTGGAAAAAAACCCAAACTGTTCTAGTTGTATGAGATGGGGCAAGGAATGCCACTTGAGAGTTTTAAGCAGAAATGCTGCTCATTTGGTGCAAATGTGCAGATCTGGGTTGCTACAAGAGTTCTGTGGTAAGCTGAGCCCTTCCCTGCAAGGCTGAGCATCTGCCTCACAAAATGAATAGTTTAGTAACTTTTAGAAGAGATGTTGTTGCTTTTTTTCACTTCCCAAGGACTGTTTCATATTCATTTCTGTGGTGTTTATCTGTTTTCAAAAAATCTTTGCAAATGATTTAAAAAAGAGAAGTGAAGATGTAGAGAACAGCCAGTAGTCTCCAGGTGGTTAGTGGATAACCCAGTCTGTAACAAAATCACAGTAATTTTTCTCTAGAAAAATATAGGCCTGCGCAGTGCCTAGGCAGACACCTGTGAGCTCTGTAGTTGTGCTCTGCAGGATTTCTTTCCCCTACCAGGCTGGTTCTCCTTTCTTCTCTTATTTTCTCTCTGCTCCATCTTGTGTGTGTCTATCAGAAACACACTATTGTTTGCTATTGTTTTCAGTCTGGGTTTTTAACTTACATTTGCAAATGGAGTTGAAACTACTTGAGCCAGGTGTGTCTGCAGTTTGTATGTGTATCTCAGCTGATTTTTTCCAAATGCTATCTGCCTGAGATAGCCATAATTTGAGTAATCTTTGTTCATTCTCCCTAAAGAAAAGGCTAACTAGGTAATAGAGTTTAGGAGTAAAAATCGTTATGAAAAAATGTGTCCCTGCTCTATATAGTTTTGTGTATATGAAGGAAGATGCATGAGCAGCTGTGATTAGTTCTCTGATTTGCTCATATTAAACCCATTAATTATTTACTATCTTGGCTAATGAAGAGGGGGGAAATAGTCACAAATCAGCAGTGTGAAAGTGGTGAGCAGTCATGCTCATGTTACACAGTTCATAAGAAAGCTCCTTTGTGACCAATGGAAAGTTTACTGTGTTTGAGTGCAGGCTGTGCACGGGACTCTGCTGGTAGAATGTAAATCCTTCACAGCACAGTAAAACACGATGGTACTCAATTCAAACTGTATGGCATTCCCATTAATGATGTCTATTTAAGACAGCCATTAAATGTTAATTAACAGGACTGTGCCAATAAATTTTTATTAGCTTTCCACTAGTAATATAGACATTTAACAGATGTCTTAATTAGATGTTACATAGGAGGTTATGTGCAAATCCTGGTCATTGTCCTGAAAAAAACAGGTCACTATCTTGAAAGAAAGTTTGTACTATGACTTTCTACTCTGTCTTTCTTTCTGGACTCTCATAGGAAACTGAAAGATTTAATTTCAAAGAACTTTGAGAGGAATAATAATGTACCTTAATAATAGTGTACCTTAAATTGAACAGTGTTCATGTATCTTGTTCGCACAGATATGCACTTGCTGGAAAAGCTTGCAGTCTTCATAACTTTCAAATATTTTTTTCTGTATTGATAATAGCTTTTCTAGCATTTATTTCTCATGTATTTCTGTTACAGTGAAATGACTCTTGGTTTTTTTCTGCTATATAAAATAGGCATTTTTTTCTCTTAAGGACAGTACTTCACTTAATTGCAACAAATGCTTATTTCTGCACCAGCTACTTTACCTAATGACTTGACAGGGACTCAAGCACCAGTTCTTGCTTTCTGGAAAGCAGCATCCCCCAGGCTGTAACTGCAGCTGCTCTGGGGAAGGAACAGGGCTGTGAAGCCCTGGGAGCTGAGGGGGACTTATAGCAGGAAGCTAAAAGCAAGATCCCTTGTGTTCCAGAGATGCGGTGCTCACAAGGATTATGAATGAGATGCCATCTAGCTTTTTTTTTTGTATGCAACTAACCTCTTTTGCAAGAAAGATTTTTCTAATGCAGAGACATATCTAAAGATACATAAAACAGGACTATGCTGAAGCTAGGTGGAAAATTCATAAAGCAACTTCTTATACTAATTAGAAAGTAGGCAACATAAGGCAACAATAATGAAGTTGTAATTGTTTTTCATTGTACAAATGACATGAAACAGAAGTCAAGTAATCCATACTAATTAGAAAAGTTTAATAATTCAGAATGTTATATACATTTAACAAAACATATGCAACTGCAAAGCAGTCTCAGACTGTTGCAGTTTTAAGACAAAACAGATTCTAGTGATTCTTCAGTATGAAGAAATGCTTTAGAAAGTTTCACACATTGTCATTTTCAATATGGCAAAGAATGGTCTTTAAGCTGCATGAAAGCAAGAGCCTTATTAATATTACTTCTCTATTTCCATGAAGTCAGAGGTCGATAGTGCCTTTCAGCTTGAACTTTTTTGCAGATCGCTCACTTGCTCTAAACTGGAACTTGCTTCCATAGATGTAGGAAATAAATCCGTCAATCTCCAAGCTAAACACATTGTTGAGTTTGGGAACAACTGAAAATTAAAGGGTGAAGAAGTTAAAAGTGGACCAGTGTTAACTAAGTAATGTTTTATTTTCTATTTCTTACTAAAACTTGAAACATTTAAGTTTTACATGGGAATTGCTCTATTCCTGTTTGCAGTACGCAAGTGCCGCAGAGAACAACTCACAAGTCAGATGAATCTAAGCAACCTAAATAATGCTGGGTTCGTAGGAAATCTCAGCTGTCTGGCAAGATCTTGGGCTGTTACGGAGTCAGTACTCACTTAATGCAGAGACCTAAAAGTACTGCTGTAATGTACCAACAAAATGCACAGTGCATTTAAGAAATATTTCAGATCATTCAGATAGTGAAAGTTAGCTTCTGTACCTTTTAATTTGTCGTCTTTAGTGATAATTTTGAAGACGTGTTTCATTTCTTGTAGAATGATTCCTGTTATCCCAACATAAGAGGGGCACTTTGATTTTGTTACTGCAAAAACACAAAAGTATGCATATATTAGAATATTTTCTGACTGATGTAATACAGTTACTTCATAAATCTACAAGTTGATTTGTAATATATAGAATGCTTCAACTTATTCTGAAAAAATATTATCAGAGTAATAGCTCATAAGACTCCTAGGTAATCTTTGTAACTAACAAAGTTTAAGAGCACTTGAAAAGTAGCACTGCTAAGTGGAGGAAGAGTTAGTCGCCATATGACCTCTATTACTTTGTAATTCTAGTATTGATGATTCTAAAAGGAATTTGAAATTAAGCATCTGAAATACAGTAGCATCTACTAAATTTTAGATAATTTTGAAAGGGAAGAGAAACTGAATACCTGTAACAATAGCGCCATGGAGGTCAGCTTTCAGCAGTTTGGCCTGAACCATCTGTGGTTGCCTTGAATGGGGTCAGAGAAGAGGGGAAGGAAAACATATAGCAAGGGAGGTTTACAAACATGACATTAAGAATATGTCAAAGCTTGCAGAAACAATGTTTCCTTATCCAGGATACATTGTTCCAAGTAAACTTTGAGGTATCCAGTGAATCGGAACACAAGTTCTAAGAATATCTCCACTTACGCATCTGGTTTGAGCCCATAACACAGGTCTCTGATATACTGCTTCCAGAGTTCGTGCAGTGGTAGAAAGAGTGCGTATCTACAGAAAAGGCAGAAACATTATTCAGGAACTTATTTATCAGAAATCTACTGCTTGATAACAGTAGTAATGCATATTTACAGAGGTAATACTAATATTCATCATTTTATAATCTGCTCTTACAACTTTTAGGTAAATCTAAGGGAATCTACTGCAAGCCACAGGTCTGTTACTATAAAGTGGACTAACTAACATCTACCCAAAATAGTGATGTATTTTATAGGCTGTGGCTGCATTACTTAAGGCTTGAAGTTTGTACTTCTATGCATCTCTATCCTTTTACTCGCAGTAATGGCCATATTCATTGCAAGTTGGAGGAATCTGATACAAGGACTTTATTCAGCCTGCGTTAGCTACAGGGACTGGCACCAAACTCTGCCTCTCTGTTGGTCACAGGAAGTCTCATGTTCACACCTGGAGTCAGATATTGTGTTCATGAGTCAATTAACAGAAGGAGAGAGACCTAGCAGCAAACAGACACTTTTCCAAAGATGTAGGCAAAGAAATTCTTCTCTTGGTGGAAAAATAACTAGAATTCACTGAAGCATTTCATCCCTAAGTACTTTTTTACACAGTTTCAATGAACTTTCTGCTTTTACTGCACAGTCTTTACGATCATACCTTCTTTGTTCGGGCTCAATTTCAAAAAGCCGCAGCTCTCGCCTTTCCTTGGCGGTAAACCCTTTTCTTTTTTTCCTCTTCTCCTTCTTCTTTCTCTTAGAGTAATGCTCGAGGACGACAGCTTTGCGAGTCAGCATGTCCTGGATGGCCTCGTCTTTCATCTTGGGCATGCTGCGCTTCAGGAAGCCGCTCACGAAGGCCTTGGCCGCCTCGGGGCCCTGCAGCTGGCAGCAGGTAGGCGCAAGCAGCTAGCGGCGGCGACGCCAAAGCCGCGCGGGCCGGCGGGCGCCTCCTCACTCACCCGGCACCTCCGCGCCCGCCCGCCCCCTGCGCGAGCTCCCCCGGGTACCTGCGCGCTCAGCTCCCCCGCGGCGCCCCCGGACAGGCGGCTGTAGAGCAGACCTGCAAGGCACGGAGCGGCGCCGCGTTACGCGGGCCGGGGCCATCGCCGCCGCCTGCCCCGCTCCGCGCCCCGCGCTCACCCTCCATGGCGGCAGCTCCCTGGTGGCGGCGCCTGCGCACGGCCGCTTCCTAAGCAGGTTGGGCCGCCCGGGCGAGGGGCGCATGCGCATGGCTACTGGGGGCGGGGCTGGGGTGGCCCCGCCCGCAGCCCCGCCCGCAGCCAACGGTCGCTGTCACGGGCAGGATTCGAAAATTAACGGACCGAACGTTTTGTGGTGGCGGAGGGAGACCCCGGCGGGCTGCGGGCGGCACCGCTGCCGCAGGCGCAGCGCCCCGCGAGCTCTGCGGAGTGTGGTGAGCGCGGCGGGCGGCGGGTGGTTTGTTTCCTTCAGTACTGGGGGCACCCGTCAAAACTTGCACCTCCCTTCACCCACACGTGCGCGCTCACTGCCAGTGCAAACGCACGGAGCGGCTGAAAATCCAGTTCCAGCACACACTGTAGGGCAGGGCACAAGAAGGGACATCACGCTATCACAGACTAAAAATCTCTGCGAAGTACAGTATTAGCTTATTCTGAACTGCATAAATTCCCCATGATTTCACTGAATCCTCATGATTTCACTGAATCCTTTCTTATTCAGTTAAAGCTGGAGTTAGTGCTTTGTGTGCCTAAGTAAATTGTCTTAAAGAAAAGAAAGTGAGAAAGTTTTATGATGCTAATAGAGTTAAGTCTGTGAATTTTATATAAAATAGTTAATGTTTTATTAATGAGAGGTAACATAACTTTGCTATTTGATTTCTTAAATACTTATCACAAAAGAGTGCTTTTGCCTAAGCTATTTTCTCAGTCTGGTGAAGTTCACTACCAGAAGCAATGGATGGATTTATACGGGTTATTGTTCAACACTAATTATTTTCTACAACAAGTCTGTTCTAAAAGAATCACAACAGCTCCAGGAATATTTTAAGCAGTCAGTGCTTTTCAAAGATCACAACCCCTGATGTGTGACTGTAAGTAGTGAATTATATACATTATATGCGTGCATTATATGTATGCAGGCCGCTGTTTGGCTCTTCCCATGGGCTGGTGTTGGGGCAAGTCCTGATGCATCCAGACCGTGCTTGCAACTCATGCCGGTCCTTGTTTCTGCAGGGTGCAGGGAGCTGCTGGTGGCTGAGGGTTTGCTGCCTCCGGTAGCACAACTCCCTCTCTCCTAGTCTAGGAAGAGGTCTCGCTGTCAGTGTGACACATGCAGCAGAGACAGGGCAGCCGGTCTCCTTGCCATCCTCATCTCTATTTATTCTGCCCTGTGCTCAGATATGAGGGTTCTGAATAAAGACGGTGTCGATATCCTAGTCATGGGTAGTGGCTTAGCACATAATGAGTTGCTGCTCGGTAAAAGGTACGTAAGAGCAGTTTTTTACATGAGAGAAATGATGCTGCTGTAGAGGACCCTGGCCACTCAAAGGCACTAAGGTGAGATCTGACAGGGACTGGAATAAGTGTATGTGCATAAGGAAGAAAGCAGGGGGGGGCGCTCATCAGGGTATTGAGCATGAGCCGAGCTGGCTTGCATCAGAGCCCTCCCACGGGTAGGAACAGCACCACAGCAACAGAGCGCCCCAGTCTGCAAAGCGCCGACACCTCGAGTTGGCATTGCCAGTAAGGACACCTCAGTTCACATGAGCGGAGGGCCAGGATAAGCGCTGAAGCTCTATAGGGCCGTATGAGCACTCCTTCACTGGATTTATCCTGTAGTTCCTAAGGCACTCGAGAGATTAACAGTCAAATCAGTGTTAGCAATGCTGGTGATGTAAATCCAATGATCCATACTAAACTGCTGCCTAGGGAGGACAGTCTCTTCCAGCTGTTCCATGTCTTCATTTCCCTGCTGATGTGTAGATGTATCATCTAAAGGACTGAGATTAGTGTGTGTGCAGACGGAGGGCATCCCATCAGAGAATCAGGAAAAAGGAACAGAAACCAGAGATGATGCAAAGTCAGGTTTTGTGGATAAAACAGAAAAAGAAGCCTCAGAGAACTGACAAAATATGGGTGAAATATAAAAGAAAACCCAAGTGGAAATATGCAAACAAAAATACAAACAAAATAATGCTAATACTTGTTTCTGGCTGTGCAGTATCATCTGGTGTTCCTGGTTTAGTGTCTTAGATGGCTGAAGTTGTTTACTTCTTCAAGTGCATCAGTTGGAAGTGTAAGAGGTTCATAGTGATATAAGCCCTTTATATATATATTATACCAAGAGACAGGTCCCAACACTGACATTTTTATTCTATTAAATCTATGCATGACTTTATGTCTCCCTAAAAAATGAGAAAAATATCTCTACAAATAAAACAGTATTCGTCAGGTTTAAGTGTCTACACTAGGTGGCCACATTGCATTAACTGTTTACAGTGTTTCAAAAAAAGAGGAAGGAGGGCCGGCTAGGGAGCAGCTGTCTCCTGGGGCGTATTCGTGATGGGGAGCAACTACAGACAGATTTAGATAAAGAGTCACAGGATGCTAAACTTGAGGTGCAAAGTAAGCAGAGATATAAGTATGATGCAAGAGTAAAAATAATCTTGTTTTGAAAAATAAAGGAGCCATTACAAACTGAAGCTGGAGATGAGAAGTAAGTGACGTTAACTGCTAGGTGTAAAAAGTGTCTGGGTTACTCTGATGTACTTGTTGCAAGAAATAAATAGACGTTCTCTAGGGAACAGTTCTTGGCAAGCATTTGAGCCCTTAAGATCAATGTATTTTATTCCTCTTGGCCAAATTATATTAGCAGCTGAATTTGGTCCCTAAGGAGAGCTGTACTGGTGAAAATAATTTCCATTTAAACCCCTCAATCTGATTTCCTTTGGCCAAAATGTCAAACCTCTACTACAAATTCGATCCCCTTTGCCACTGCTGAGGTCAAGGTAAGGATCGCTGCTGTCCCGCCAGCTTTCCTGGTGTGCTGCGGCACCTCCTGAGCGTGCGCTAATGTGGCTGCTCCAGCTGAGCCGTGCTGGTACCGCTGCGGCTGCGCAGCCTCTCCGCTGCCCTCCTCACGCCGACGCCGCCTCGGTGCAGGGGAGCGCGGGGCTCTGCACAAGCCCTTTGGTGACCCACATGGATCGTTAGTGTGCTCTGCCTAGACCTTGCAGTCCACAAATGTTTCTTTTCAGTATGTTTTTAAAAGTTTTCTGCTTTGATTTATCAAGTTGCCTTTAAATCATTAATTATATGAGAGTGTGTTCTGTGCCCTGCCCAACCTTGGATTAAAAGTATTCCTTCGGGCTCTTCTTATTTCTTTAAAGTCTCAGCTCCTGTCTTCTCAGGTCAAGGGTGTTGTCATGGAGTGAGACATGAACATGCTTAGAAGCATGTCAAATAATATAGATCAGAAAGCAAGTAATGCCCCAGAATGTGCTTGTGGAAACAATTAATGAGCTCAAATTTGGTAAGATGGAATTACTCCAATCATATTAAAGACAAAGATTAAAGGAAGCAGAAAAGCTTTTTTTTTTTTTTTTTTTTTTTTTTTGGGGGGGGCAGTAACATCAGCTAGTCCAGACCAGGGTTTTGTAGCTATGATTATTTCACTAGAGGGCAGTCTGAGATAAGGATTGGGATGAAAACACACAGGTCAGACAGGTCAGATCCTGCTTCCCTCACTCCTTTTGTTGCAGGTTGTTCCTATGGAAGTCTGTGTAAATGTACTTGGTTGTATATCTGACATAGGCTTTTAAGTACTGTATCTACTGTGATCTTTTGTTACATATTACTGCGTGGTCTGTTGGTGTTATTCAACTGTTTCAAGGATAAGAAAAAAAAGCGAATATAAAAATTGTTTCTTCCTTTTGGAAGAATGTACCTGTTGTGGCTCCTTTTAGCACATAGCTGACATCTACGAGCCCTTTGAATGTCACAGTAAAAATACTTGCGTGGTGGGTGCCATGGGGTAGGGAGGCAGGTGCTGCGAGCAGAGCTGGGCTGCTGTGTGCTCTCCGGGGGCCTCCAGCACTGCGGCAGCTTTAGCAACTTGGCACATGGGAGTCATAGAGCTGCTGTTTTTGTGTGTGCACATACACAGTCTGGGAGAAAACTTAACTCTGGAGCCTGTCACAAATCAGGGGAAGATGGGTTTGGCCACCTGATGACTGCAGACACTGGGGTGACCACAAGCCCCTGCTGCACACGTGTGTGTGTGTGTGTGTGCATGCATGTGCACGGTACAGCCTCTGGAGTGCTCAATGTGCACATGTGTGTGTGTGTGTGTGGGGTTACAGCCCCTGGCATCTCTGCTGTGCACATGTATGTGTGCATTACAGCTCTTCGTATCCCTGCTGTGCACAAGAGAGCCCCTGATGTGTACATGTGTGCAGTACAGCCTCTGGAACCCCTGCTGCACATGTGTGTCTGTGTGTACATGCAATACAGCCCCTTACAGGCCTCCTGTGCACATGTGTGTGCACTGCAAACCCCCCCCCTCCCCCCCGCTGTGCACGTGTGTGTGTGCGCACATGCAGTACAGGCTCTGGAACCCCTGATGTGCATTCGTGTGGTGTGTGTTGGTGTGGGGGGGCAGGTTGCAGTCCCTGGTGTCTCTGCTGTGCACATGTATGTGCAAGAGTCTCTAGAGCCCCCAATGTGCACGTGTGTGCACGTGCAGTATGCCTCTAGAACTGCTACTAGGTAAACATCTGTGTGTATGCAGTATAGCCCCTTACCTCCCTCCTGTGCACACGTGTGTAACAACCCCTGGAGCCCCTGCTGTGCACGTGTGTGCGGTACAGCCCCTTGTGCCTCCGCTGTACACGTATGTATGGTGCGGCCCCTGCTGTACACATATGTGCATGAGATAGAGCCCCTACTGTGCATGTGTTTGTAATACAGCCCTTGCTGTGCACACATGCGCGTGTGTGGTACAGCTCCTGATGTGCACACTTGTCAGTGGGTGGTTGGTGGTGGGGGAGGTACAGCCCCTGGCATCCCTGCCGTGCACACACTTGTGTGGAACAGCCCCTGGAGCTGCTGCTGTACACAGGGATGTGTGGTACAGCCCCTGTGTGCACACATGTGTGTGCAGTACAGCCCTTGCTGTGCATACCTCTGTGTGTGTGTGTGTGTGTGTGTGTGTGTGTGATACAGCCCCTGCTGTGCACACCTCTGTGTGTGTGCAGTAGAGCCCTTTGTGTCCCTGCTGTGCACGTTACCAGCTGGCAAGCAGATTTGCCTTTATTTTTCTTGTCTTTGCAGTGGAGTATTCCGTTCTCCTTCACTGTGATCACAGCCCATATGCCCACAGTGCGCTCTCATTTTCTACCCTCTGTTTTGGTACAGTCACAAGAAAGAAGTGTTTTCAGCGCCTGCAGCAATCAGGCAGAAGGTAAAATTTATTTTTTAAAAAATCCAGGTAACTTTGCATGGTGAAATTACAGGTCCATTTAATGCTAAATAGAAATGGTGGCAGGTCAAGAAGGAAGACAATCACATTACTTGCAAAGTGTAGCAAACAAACCATTTTCTTTTTTTTTTACTTTCTATTTTTCTTTATATAATTATGCAGAAAAATAAAACCAAACAAATAAGCTCAGCTCTGACAGCTGGCTTGAGGCTTGCCCAGGTACACCGCTTGCAAGCAGAGATGCAGTGGAGTCTCCAGCGCTGATCCCGCAGCAAGGGCATCTTCTGTCCTTCGTTTGTGGCAGCCAGGCCCTCAAGGGCTGCATGCCCTGCTCCCAGCCCAGCGCTCACTCCACAGCTGTTACCTGCACTGGTTCCAGCAGCAGTTTTTCTGGAGAACAGGGCTATAGGGATATAGGTGTTGCTCAAATACAAACAGAAGACTTGAACATGACCCCAGGCCTGACTGAGCACAGGCCATGCACAGCACGGCGCTCTCCTATGTCACAGCAACCACTGCTAATTTTAGAGTGTTCCCAGGTGAGCAGCCTGGTAGCTTCCTGCACCACCTCCCTTGCCATGTTCTAATTGCACTTCCAACTATAAAGACCAGATCAGATGGATGCTTTTTTGCCCAAGCCCTTAAAATGCCATCAGGAACAAATGTGTATGGGTGGGAGGGGAACGCGCTGCATGCACCGTGTGGCGTGGCTGTGGCGGTGCCCATGGGCAGTGCTTGCCCTAGCACCGCTCTGCTCCGAAACACGGCCATGCTGAGGGTTACACTGCCCTTGGGCAAAGACCCTAAACTCCACTGACAGACCAGCCTGTAGCCAGCAAGCAGGACACATTCACTACCGAGGGATTTGCTTCAGGTAATACAACAGCTTTGCAAAGCAGCATACGACAATCCACTTGGTACCAAAACAGTTGACCCTTCGGTTAACAATTAGACCTTGTGTGCTTGAAAAATAAACATAAAAAAACAAAAAATAGAAAAAAAAAGTTTAATCTCTCAGACACTGTAGGAACCTGGATTCCATTTTGTATGTTCCTCATTTTAAATCTTGTTCAAAGGTTGATAGCTGTCCTGTGTGGTTTTTCCTAAGTGCTACTTGCTTGGTTTGAATTTCCATGGTTCTGGAAGTGAAGAAGTGAATCATTGTTCGTTACCCCCTCTGCATGCTGTAAAAGTGACAGAGGGCCAACTCAACATACTCAAAATAGGACTGAGGCACGGATGCACACACAATTTTTTCTGTCATGTCAAGCCCAGCTCATCTCCCTGAAGACGAAAATGCCAGTATTATTAATTATTAAACAAGGTCACATAAGAGATTCCACTATATAAGGAGATCTGCTGTTGACTTTAGAGGGACTAAAGGCTACCTTGGAATATAAAATGAGCTCAACCAGCATCTTAACCATAAACTGAGACTCACTTTAAGCAGGACTGCAAATAGCACCTTGTTTTGCATTTAACTAACTTGAGACTTTCATCCCACTGCACTATAGAAGTGGAAATTAAATCCAAGTACTCCAAAAATGGACTGCATTCTTAGCATTATTTGTAGCATAGAATGATTTCATTTTTCCCCTGTACTGCACTGAATTAGAATAAATGAATCACAACTGAGTGTATTTACTAAGGACCTTAAATAACTGGCATTTCCTTAATCAAATCTTGTGTTCATTGTTGCCTTTGATTCTGTTGTCTTTCACTGTCCTTTGGGTACTGCATTTCCATGAGATAATCAATACTCCTGACAGGACATGGTCTGGCTTTGTTCCTCCCTCCCAAGTCTTCCTTGGCCTGCCACAGGTTTACATGCACGCACCAGGTCCTTATATAAAAGTGCTCCCAACCTCACACACACAGCTTGTTCATGGCAAGGCACACAGACTAGAGATTTCCTGCTTTCCCAGCCTCATAGCGATCATAGGTTTATGTGCAGTAATAATAACAAAGTTAAAAGGTAACAAAAGATAAGAACAACAGCATTAAAAAAAGAAAACAAGTCCTGTGGCTCTTGGCGATCTCTTCAGGAAGACTAGCAGCAGCTTCTCCCTGCACGAAGGGGCAACTGCTGCTCCTGAGCACCGCTTGTGCAGCTGGGCATGGGGAACAGCGCATAAGAGGTTCCTAAGGGATTTTATAAACCGGCCCGGTCTTGACTGCACGGGTGCCAGGACCAGGCAGCGGGCTGGGCATGTTGCAGGGCAGAGTGAGAGTGGGAAGGCGGTGGCTCCCTTCCCATGAGCTGCACAGCGACGCCCTGTCTGTGCTGCGCAGGCCTGGGCTGGAATGCCAGGCAGG
The DNA here is from genome assembly GCA_003342815.1 of Eudromia elegans. Taxonomy (NCBI): domain Eukaryota; kingdom Metazoa; phylum Chordata; class Aves; order Tinamiformes; family Tinamidae; genus Eudromia; species Eudromia elegans. The sequence continues at coordinate 2,142,839 of PTEX01000011.1, read as the reverse complement.
GCAGAGCGCCCCTCCTCAACAGCGGCTCCTGCCCCAGAGGCAGCTACATACCCCACTGCAGCGCTTCCAGTGAGAGAGCAGCTGAGAAAGCGAGGTGGAAACCAAACCCAAACCAAGCAGTCCCTCGCATTGGCCATTTTCTGCAAGCCGCGCAGGACAATCTTTGCAGGTTTCCTCTGCTTTCCCAGCTCCTCCCAGCACTGACTGTCCTCAGCACTGGCAGCTTGCTACAAGGGCTGGAGTCTGGTTCCTCCTGCAAAACCCCTGCTAGCCTGGAGTGACTTTTGTCTGTCATTTTGCAGCTCCCCTTCAGGCCACCATGCTCCGGCCTGGCCTACATTGCAGCAGGAGTGATGCCGGCACTCAGGACAGCACCACACTGTCTGCCAAGAAGGCAGCTTTGGTGAGCAAAGGGTGGAGGGTGCAGGGGAGGAAGGAGTCCTTACTGTTGTCTATTGCTCTTTAAGAGGGCAGTTGAGCCGAGGGCTGATTTAACCCCCTAGCATCCCCCAACATAAACACTCTGATGACGTGTGGCCAAGCTACTTCTATCTCCTTCATGGTGACCCACTGCGTTGGTCTTCACAGGAGGAGATGAAGAGGCAGCCCCTGTGGTGTCAAAGGTGGGAGCTTCTGAGTCACAACACATCCAGAGAGCAGAAAACATCCTCCTAGGAGGAAGATGACACATTTTTTAAACTGTAAAGACATTTGGTTAATGAGGTACTGACAAGTGTCAGTCACTTGGATCCACTCTGACAATTCTGGAAGTGCTGAAATAGAACTGTCCAAAATAATAAGTAAATAAATTGCAGCCTATCAATTACAAAGAGACTCTGTCAGACTTCTGCCATGGAAAAACTATAGCTTGTGCTTACCAAAGACTATGACTGCAGAAGTACTCTGTTTGGGAAGAAAGAAAAAAAAAAAAAGAAGGGACAGTAATTGAAATTTGGAAATAGTCTACTAGTTTTTCCCAAAGCAGATGACTTTTACAGGCTAAGAATCAATCCCCTGTCTAGACACCATGCAGATCACCTTGAAGACTACACAGGATGAATCATGATACTCCCATTGAATTGTCAGAGCCACTTTTAACTGTGAGAAGTATTTAATAAATCAAGAATACCTATTCTAGTTAAAACAAAAAAAACACAAATGACAAAAAAATCCCCAAAGAGCCTATTTACGTGATTATCTAGTTTTCCAAGCTGCGTAACATCTTTGAAGACATTTTGTGATTGCTTCCTTCAATTCCATTAAAAAAAGTTTATATGGATTTGGTCATGGAAAAAAAATAAATAGCTTAACATCCTCATCCCAACATCCATTTATTTCCCATAATAAATCCAGGAAATATCTTAGGGGAAAAATATAACTCTCTTTTGAACTTTATACTTCTTATAGTTACTTAGAGAGCCCTTGTTTGTTTCGCTGGCGCTGAACTCTGTAGGATTTTCCTTGTGACATTAAGACAAATTTCCGTCCTCCTCCCACCATCGTCCCAGTGCTCTCCAGTCTTGCCCCAGGGCCAGCGCCGTGACCCAGTGGTGCGCCCAGCCCCAGGGAGAGGAGCTGAGCTCAGCACTGCCCCAGGCCTGGCGGGCCCTGGTCCCATGGCAGTCCCTGTGCAGCCCCTGCGGCCACGGGCTGCTGCTGCAGCAGCTCTGGCACAGGGGCCGTTGCCTGCCCTGCCTCCCTGTGGCCCCGCAGCCAGCGGCAGCGCGCCCCTTCCTCACGGCCTCGCATTGACCACCAGCGCACAGGGGAGTTCTTCAAGCACCGCTGCCCTGTGCAGTAACCGCATCTGCTCCCATGTGACCCCAAGGCAAAGGAGCCTGGCCCAGCTGCTCATGGGGCACAGGGGCCTTCCTGCCACAAGACTCCTGTGCCGATGCTCGTAGATCTGCGGTGCTGCCAGGGGACACATCACCTCCAAACCCCTTGACAGACAGTAAAAATTCCTCTGTCTTTTCTCTGCTCCGAGCACTCCCGTGAATGAGTGGAAACACATTGCGTGCATTGGTACTTCTGCCCTCTCCCCAGCCTGACTGGCAGCGGAGCCTGGCGGGGGCGTCCCAGAGCACCCATGTTCCCAGGGGCCACAAGTCACCAGGGGAGGGCTCGCAGTGCCCACCTCAGACCACAATCCTTGACAGGCCTGGCTTCCTGTAAGGAATGGGCCCTTTAAAACAAGCAATTTACCTGCTTACAAATTTACACTCTCACAGCAACTCCTTCCAATCAGTCTTTGCTAAAAGCATTAATTAAGATTTTTAACATTTTTGATCCCATCAAATTTCTGTTCTTTCCTTATTAAACAGATGTATTAGGGATGTTTGAATAACGTGTCCAAAGTTTGAGGTAATGAATATACACACACACACACACTTTGCCAGCCTCTAGCTAAACACAAAATCCACTGGGCAAACACAACTGCGGCAGCCCGTGCATTAACCAGCCTCAGCTGCCATACAAGTTGGGTAGCACACTATTAACCTGCTTGCGAATTCTAAGTGCTGCAAAATTCTAAGAAGCTCCAAAATGTTTTAGGCAGGAGATAAGAAATGTGTTCAGACTTAGCATTCTCCATCACAAGAGCTAATGAACGTGTCCTTCTCTTGTCCTTCCTCCTTTGCTGGGCCTCTGACCCTCTTGCTATTCCCAGCAGTGTTTTCAGGATTTCGTGCTTTATCTGCCTTGGGAGCTATGCCAGAAAAGGAGTGTAAGCAGGTAGCTCTACCTTTTCTAACGGGTCTGGGCCTTTTGAAGGTCATTTGTGTGCTACAGAAACTACTTTGGTTTGGTGTGCATGGATCTAGCATCAGCTTTGTTACGCTACTGTAAATCCATTCAATTTTTATGCATTCCATTAACTTCAATAAATTTTTACCAGTTTAACTGATCACGAAGTACAGCTGATGGTGCAGACTAGAACCATTACAAGAAAAGGAGCAAAGTTCTATCAATTTTCCCTTAGGAAAAATGTGCTTTTCCCTATGATTACATTACACAGCTCAGCTTTGGCCCCTACCAGCCATCACTCATGTTTCCCAGCTTCATTGCCTTGGTGGTTTGGCCAGGAGGAGCCATGGGCTGCCCGTGCCCCGAGCAGAGGCTGCATTCTCTTTTTCATCATCATATTTCTCATTCCTTGAGGTGCTTTTTCCAGCATTAAATACTATACCAAAAGCTGCAGTCTCTTTTTCAGCTGATTAAGTCCTCTGCACTACTCAAATATTGGGCCAAACACAGGCTGTGCATTTGGAGAGGGAAAAATAAACAGACAGTATTAATCACTCAAATAAAACAAAAAATGTCTAGCACAAATTCGGAAACGAAGGTCCTAAAATCTGCAGAATTTATTCTGCAGGTTTTTGAAAGCAGAAATAAAGTGAGGGTAGAAGCAGAGCCAGATTATCCTGGCAATCTGCTCCATGGTGAAGATCCTGTGCCCTGGGAATGCCTCTACCTATGTGTACCTTCACTGGAAGAAAAATCTGCCTATTACACATTACTGATTGTTTGAAGGTTATAGAGTGTTTAGAGAATTTAGGAATTTAGAGAATATTTAAAGAATATAGTAATTGTTATTCCTAGAGCAGAAAACTCAAGAAAAATAGAAAATTGTTCTTAGTTGCAAATTTATTATTTTTCACTAAGATCTGAGAGACCTTGCTAATTCTGCCTTCCATGGCACACAGAACTTGTGCATTTCTGTAAATTGGTATATCAACAGTCTACATTGTAAAAGGAACGACAAACGCAGGAGAATGTATCCACACCATGCTAAGTGAGGGACCTATCAGAGCGCAGCATATGATCTGTCTACACTATTTACTACTGTTACTACTATTACTCTATGCTAAAGGACTGTGCTGAGGTACGGCTGAATTAAAGTAAAAACAAGTGTAATTGCTTCTAGATAGACAGGTTCCACTGCTTGAAGCTTCACCTCTTATTTAGTTAATTGGTCCTTCATTTTTTGATTCCTCCTTCTGCAGGAAGCTTTTTGGTTTCCTCACTTAGAAGGCAGTTGAGTCCCTGAGAAATATACAGTGCCCTTGAGAAAAAGCAGCAGGATGATGAGCTCACCAAAGGACTTGCAGTTAAAACCCAAGCAGATCTCACTTTAATCACCAGCCATTATTCAAAAGATTAGTGCTCTCATGGCATTAAGAGACTCCACACATATTTCCACATCAAATAATTGTCCCTCAACAAGTTTTCAAACATGCATTAAATGCCTGTGTTAATTTAAACAGAGTCCAACATTGAGATCTTTCACCTCTGTTTCCATTTCATGTTTTAAGTTGTGCTTCCTTGCACATACGGAAACAAAGCACCTTCTCTTCAGCATGCTGCACTTGCAGGCTTGGGTTAAACATTATCCCCGTGTCCTTTCAAAGAACAATTCTGTTCCCTGTGGGATGATTATGGATTATTCTACAATCCACGACGGGAGGCTTTGTGGGTCTAACACTAATTATACAGACTTTATCATCTTTGGACTCCGCAGGGTGAGTTTGTCCCAGTGCACAGTGTAGCAGCACACAGGAAACATCCGAGTTTTGGTCTCGCGCGCGCCGAGATGTGTGCAGCACAAACCCCTGCTGTGCCCGACAAGTCCACGCAGCCCCTCGGGACTGAGGACCCTTCCCACTGTCCTTCCTACCTCTCCTATCTGGGGGAACTTGGGTACAGGTTGAAGAAAGGGGTGCTCCCTGCTTTGACTCCACAGCGTCGGCTGGCAGCGAATCCTGCTGGCTCCACAGCTCTCAGTTAAGACATTTCCACAATTAATGCCCTTATTAGCATGATATGCAAATGAAAGGATAAGAATCAGTGAGAAATTGGAAATTTCAATGTACTTCAGTAAATTCAGCTAAACAAGAGCATGCTTCTTCAATGAGCATTACCATTATCTTATTTAAAAACAAGTATTTTGGAATAACAAGTAACTGGACTGCAGCATTTACTGAAGAAAAAAAAGACTTTTGTTTCATTAAAGAAAAACTCAACTGGCAAGACAATTAGATCACTTACAAACTCAGAATATATTTTTGAACAAATCCTGGAGCCAAATTTGGATAATAAAAAGCTCAAGGTTAATTCATTTTTTTCCCCTTGTCTGATTCAGCTTTTTTTCCCTAAAGACAACTGAGAAGAAAAGAAAACAAAGCAACAGAACAACTTACCTTGACAGTTTCACCCTGTTAAACCGTCCCTCTGCCTAGGTCCTGTATGAGCTGCACAGAGACAGCCAGTATCAGCACGGTCCAACTCATCCGCGTGAGCAGCACGCTGCCCTCGGCAGCGCACAGCTGCAGCCAGCAGCTCATCTCAGTCCTGTTCTGCCTGTGACGTAGCCTCAAGTCTCCGTGCTGCGAGGAGGCAGGGAGCAGACGTGGCCAAGGATCCTCCTCTCAGTGCATCACAACTCAGGGAAATGCAGGGACATCTCTAGAAACTTTATTTCAAAATCTTTTTATTCAACTGTTATTCAGCAATATACAATACAGTTTATAAACAAATGTCTTACCTTGTTTCCAATCTTTATTTAAAAATAAATATTATTGACAGTGAATATTAATTATGGTAAGATGTGCCTTTTTAATTAAAATGTCTGAAAAAGAAATAATTTAATTACAAAAAAGAAAAAAGAAATCCAAAAACCTAAGCACAATAATCTACTAAAAATATCTCCTTTCTTAGGAAAGGCTTTGACCCAACATTTTTACATATTGTCATAAAGATAACTGCTCAACAGTTCGTGCAAATGAGGAGTCAGAGGAGAGGTTTAGAAAAGAAAAAAATATTACATTAAGATAGAGAAATCAGAAGTGCCATGCACAAAGCAGGGCGCAACATCATAGAGTCTGGAAACTAGATGCATTATTTTATGTGGTTTACGCTTTTGACATCCCCAAAAATATGTTTTTCCCCCCATTTAGAATTTCTCATGCTTCTTTCAGTCTCTTTCTGTCCTTCTTTTAAACTGCAGGTGTTTTTGTCAAAGGTTTGCTCTCTTTTTAAATAGGTTCCTTTTTGTTTGGCTGAGGAGTAGCTGAGGAAACAGTCCATCAGTGGATTACTAATAAAACTACAAGCTTATGCAGTATTAACAGGAACATATATAGTAGTGGGTTTGTAGCATAAATAGGTACTGTACCTAAAAAAGAAAGAGACAGGGAGAGAAGGAGATTTTATTATCTTTTCCAATATAGAAGATTAAACACAGAAGAAAATATACAGGAAGATTTATTTTATCGCTTCAGAGCTAGGGGTCAGAAGCTTTATTTTAACAGTAAAACAGCATCCTCAAGCTATCCAACTCAAAGAGCCTTCTCTTCATCTCCCTCTCTCACTTACAAGTCTAACTCCACTCATTTCATTTTGCATCACGAATGCTCTGCCTAAACTTGGCTTCTGCCATGTTATCAGCAATTGAGATTTCTATAAATACATCTTAATCTAGTATATAGTTCCTTGAGAAATGACAGGTATCAACCACCCATTACTTTAAAAGAAAATGACAAATGCTGTGGCTGCATTCCTTGATTAACAGGACAGGAATCCATTTCATTTGGAATGGGAACAGCAAGACCTTGACATCTTTACCTTTTATAGGAAAGAGTAGAATTTTAAATAAAATATGTTTGCAGGGGCTTCAGAACACAGAGTCCGATGCGAAGCACACAGGAGGCACGCGAGGTCCTGCCGTGCAGACGCACCACGGGCACGCGGGCACCGGGCGCAGGGCTGCCCAGGGCACGGCTCCCTTGGGTACTGTCTCTCCAGCGGGTGGGTTCCGCTTTGGGTGCCTGGCTCACTGCCAAATGCAGTATCGGCACCCGGCTGCTAGCCGGGCTGTGCCCACCACATGCTGGTGCCGCGTGGGGTCCAGGGCTGCTTCCTGTGTAACAGGTCCAGTCTGTCCTGCTGGGCACCATGAGAACAGTGCCGAGGCTGCTTTTGTGCTTCGCCCCAGCAGCCCTGGACTGGAGTCTCTCACCTAGGGCGTGATCAAAGGAATATCCTGGGAGGTTCTGCAAACCACTGTGCCCAAGTTCAGTGTGCTGCCTTGTAACCATCTATCTGCCTCGCCAGCAAGGCTGGGGTGTTATTATCCAATAACAAAAGTACTTTAGAGTGATGGGACGCGTGACTTGGGGAACCTGAGCAGTGTTATCGCAGACTCCTTAGACTGTGTGGGGATTATTTAGTTATTAAGGTTCTAATTAAATCCTTGCATGCGCGCACACACACACACGACTAACAGCCTACCTGGCTAACAACCTTAGCAACTTAGCAACAGCAGGACATTAAAAGGAATATAGGATTTTTTTTTTTTTTTTTTTTTTCTTAAGCTGAAAGCCATTAGTGAACACAATTAACTCAGGTAGTCAAAGGAGTAATTGGTTAAACACTGTAGAAAGGCATTCCATATGTGTAGAAGAGCACTGCAGATGCTGAAGCTCAGGTTCTGGGCAGCAGGCAGGACAAGGACCCAAGCCCAAATGCCAAGCTGCTCGCAGAGGCCACAAATTGCAGCTCACAAGCTGCCACGAGCCTCTGCTCTTCTTCCTGACTTTTCTTACATCTATTCTTTGTTGTAAACGAAACACTTCCTGAGGTAATGGCAGCTCACAAACATGCAACAAATCTCTCTTTGGAGACCCTTGAGTTCTCCAGAAAAGGGAAGAGGGCAGGTGATGACACAAAAGGAATCACTTACAGTTTTAAGCATCTCCATGCTTTGTAAATTTAAAATGCTCCACCTCTCAGACTTTAGACTTGCACAGGCAGCAGGGTCAAAAGATTTTGGCATGCAAGCTGAAATGTAGTTCAACTACAACCACAGCAGAGCAGCCAGATGTAGCACTGTGGTGCACAGGTACACTCAGATGGACTACACCTGCTGTAACTCAATGGAGTTTCCTTCATTCCAGGACATCACCTGTGCAAAATGTGGCACCCAACAAAACCTAGGCCACGGTCTATCAAATCTGCCGTTCAAAGCACTGTCCTGACGACACTGCCTGCAGCTCAACGGGCTGTTTGTGCAGTCCCCACAGGACTCTGCTGGGCTCAGCAATCTCTCTGGGCCCTTTGATTTCACCTAGATCAAGGATGCTGAGTCTCTTGCAAGTCAAGTCCACTGCTGCACCCATCACTAGGCTGTGCCCAGACTGGTGGTAGTCTGGAGCACACAGCAGTTACACCATCTGTCCAGGTGTCATGTGTTCAGCTACAGTATGTGAACGCTGTACTGTCTCCTTATTTTTCCTTAAACACAATTCACAAGCCTAATCTACACTATAAGCAAGGATAAAACTCTGTTACATCTACCTACTGTGCAGACCGAACAGTTTGTTGATGGTAAAGGCTGAGAATTCAACAGTAGAATCCCAACGTACATCTGCCTTCAAGTCTAATTGCATCCTTGAGACAACAAATCCATGATTCCAACTAGCACATCACTGACTCCAAGCTGTCAGATGGTTCCTCTCACTTCTGGGACATGCCACAGCGGTGGTCTGAGCCCACGTGCTCTCCAGGTCCCTTCCTGCGCTCCCTACAACACAGAGGCGCAGACCTACCAGAGCCTGCGCTGGCAGCCACACTTCTGCCAGCTCCACACACATACATGGCTAAGGGGAACATCTCCTTGTTTTTAAAACAAAGTAATATTAGCCTCAACTCCAGGCAGTCAGTGCTGCGCCTTCTTCCCAACAGCTTTCCTATGGCAAATTTAATTGCATGCACCTCTTCAGTTTAAATCTCAATGCAGAATTGTAAATTAAAGTAATAATCTGGATTTTTTTGTCTTCTTCTCTTGAAGACCTTGCCATATTTTTACCTATATCTTCCATCTTCTTAATTCTGTGGGAGAACTTAAGATCAAAGTCAGCTAATTCAGCAAATAAATAATGATAAAATAGGTTTCTAAAACTTATTTAAAAATTATTCATATTGAACACCAAGTACAAACTTCTCTCTTCATACCAGTTCAATACTTTGATCTAATTGTTCTGGTAGGATGAGCAGATACAAAGAATTTCAGTATTCTCTTCCCTCTGAGCATAAGTGGACCATAAACGTCATTTCCATTAATTTCTCTCTGCCTAGTTAACCATTTTCATTATGTGCAATACTGTTTATAAACCAGCTGCACTGAAATGTTCTTGTCCTAAATTCTACTGTTAATGCAGTAGTGGAATTCTTGACTTTATTTAATAAATTACTCTGTCTGAAGATGTAAATCAACAGAATGTAGTCTTGATTGCCAGGATCTGGACATGGACTTGACATAGATTTGAAAACAAAGAGGTACTATCCAGAGTTTAAAACAGGAATACACAATTATTTATGAAATACACACCCTTGGAAGAAAACATTTCATTTATGCACTGAATATTCATTTGAATATTTAATTGAAAGACAAGTTACTTTTTCATATATGCTAAAAAAAGATTCCTTCTTCAGTGTTGATTTTCTAATGTTCTCCAGTGCTTTGCTGGAAATCAATCTGTTTGAATGCCTGTGGGATGAGGCAGATGCAGGAACTGGTAGAGAAGTGCGTGTATGTTCCTTACGGCACTTGCAATTACCAAAGTGGATTTCTGCTCACATTATAGCTCATTTCAACTGAGATTAATTAAAGCCAAGTTATTCTCAAAATACTAGACTGACAATCTCTTCCAAACATGTATATGGTACACAAGTCAGTCAACTGCTACGTTATATTCTACAAAGGCTTTTCCCTATTCTCCTAGATCATCTGGGCATTATGAGAAATAAACCATGGGATTAGATGGACAATTGGTCTGATATAGTTCAACAGTTGCTATGGCTCTTACTCTCGATGATATTTATTACACACAGTTTGGTATTGAGGGTTCCAGCTACTGAGCTTTTCCCTTAGCCTGGGCTATATTCTCCAGTTTTCCATTATAGGCAGGAGAGCTAAAAAGCCATGCCGCAAAGGAAGCAAACTAAGATAATAACGTGGCAGTTATTCCAACACAATTCCAGAAGCTAACACTTTAAGAAAAGACTGCAATAAAACTCATACTAGATGGTAACACAGATTTCACAGTAGGTAAATATGAAACAAGTTGTAAATATTTGCAGCCCAGAAGAAAACAAGACACTAAAGTTCTCACTTGAGTGTCTTTTAGAGTATTCTTGACTTCATTAGGATTAGCAGGCAGCTCCGAACTTAGTTTTAATTATCATTCCAATCAGAATTAGTGAAGTTAAGTAGATCCAACCACAGATTACTAAGAATTTTTTTTAAAAAAATAACCCTGTGTTATCTACACTTAAAGAGTAAGTCCAAGTGCATTAGCAGAACACGTGACACTACAAGCAAAAACGCTATATCGAGAGCATATGCTTAAAAAAAGTAGAGCCTGTGACTTTTAGAGGAAGAAAAAAAATCACCTTTTTGTTATACAAAAGCAGGGACATTTCGGGTATTTAAAATACATCCCCACTCTTCTCAGCAACTGATTTTTGCTAAATATCATTTAATTAAAGACATTGCCATGCCCGAGATCCAGGGGACATGAGTTTTCAGAAAAACTGTGAACATGGGGTATTCCCTAGGTCCTTACTACCCAGGAAGGCTTCAGATCATTCTACTATATGAAGCAGCAAACGAATTCTAGTTGTACTGGTTTGGTAAATTTTGTACATGGCCAATAAGATGACAGACAAACAGGATCGTGTCTATTATAGAACTTACTGTGTTCTGCCTCGCTGGGAAGTTAGCAGCCGTGCGCAGCACATGCAGCACGGACCTTCTGCTCCCTCTACCAGGCTGAAGCAAGACGCAGCCCGCCAGCGCAGCAGCTACTTGTCACCGCACCAAGCCTCACTCGGCAGCTGCCTTGCCCAGCTGCGGCAGACGCTGCGCGTGGCGGCCACACAGGCTTCTCCGCAGAGCGCAGTCATTCTCTTGTGCCAAACTGCGCTTCCCCACTAACAAAACTGCCTTCCAACTGATAACAGCTTAGCAAAGTAAAATACTTGGCTGTTAACCACCATTGTGACAAACAACACCATCCAGCTGACAAGGCTTTTTTTCCTAATACAAATCTGGTTCAATTGTTCGTTATTGACATATGGTGCTGCTTTGCCATTATCTAATTTTAAAAACTCAAAGTAAACAGCTATTGTGAATCTGCATGTTTCCACTGCTTCAGTAAATCTAAATTAAAATTCCTAACAAATTCATTTAATTATTAATAGAGTCCCGTCCGACTCTTAAGAAAAAAATGCCTTCTTTGAAGGACTATTTTAAGAGTCAAATCCTTTCAGACCTGCTATAACACTGCTTTTCAACTATAGACCCCCAACTACACTATCCTTCCTGAAACAAGTACCATTAAGATTACATTTACATTATTGTGTTACAGAGCTAAGACTACTACGTACACAATTCTAGTTCTTAAACATCAAGTAACACTGAATAAATATACTGCAGGAATCAAATATGCAACAATTAACCTGCATCTTTTACAAAATAAACACACTGTAAGTTAGCCAGTATACTCAGCAAAGTATCTATTGTGATTGTACCTAAAGATATAGCAGTATATATTTGTTCATGCAGAAGGACACTCAGACTCCCACATACACATTCCTATTTTTCATTCAAATGAATTGCTCTGTATGAAAATCCAGCCTTAGTTTATGCATGACTTTCCACTTGGAAAGCCCATTTCATTCTTCCTTTTTTTTAAAAAAAAAAAAAATCCTCTGTAACTTGACAATATTAAATAAATTCAAATTATACTCAGATTTCTTCAAGGACACTGCACAGGCTTTAATAGGCTAGTACAGTTCTGTCTGTCCTCCAGGGAAGAAGCAAGAACAGCTAAACAGAGTTTAGTCACATAAACTGCACTTCCACAATATGAAACTACCCTTGCACTGCTTGTTGCTGCCCTAGCTAATGAGGTGACATGGTATTGCAGTTGGTTCTTTTGCCCAGTTCAAGATTTAATCCATATTATACACACACAAAAGAAGATATATGACCTCACTTGTCCTCAAATTAGTCTAATTTGTCTAGATTGTGAAATGCTAGTGATGTGTATTTAATGAGAATTCTTTTTGCATGTTTATTATCCAGTGACATTTAGGAGATCAGTTTGATAATTCAGTCACAGTCCGCACGTCTTGCTACTGTATTTAGTGTAACAGAAAATATGATGTGACACAGGTCATTTTACATATATGTAATCATATGAATGCAAGTTCATATATGATGATCCCATAAAAAGCACATGGAGAGTGAAGCAGACTCTGACATCAGATGGAAAGGTGAGAACCCAAGCTACACAGAACAGAAGGATTTCCCTTTCTTGCTGTTTTGCGAGATGCTCATCTATCAAATCTTAGTTCCACCAGCTACTTCTCAGGCTAGCACACGCCAAGCGATTCAATTCTGACAGAGCCCTAGATCCAAATTAGGGCCCTTATCTACAGTTAAGCACAAACTCAGTTCACAGCCAGTCCAAGAAGTCCTTCCAGTACATTACAACTAATTACACTCAAGCAACAGTACGTCTGTTTGCTTTCCTGTCTCAAACTCAAAAGAGACCTACTGCTTCTCAGTTTCCACAGAAAGTTTAATACTTCCCCCTGTGTCTCAGCACAGGCTGCCGCAGCTCAGCTTGGTTCAAGCATCACAGGGAGCTGCATGTGCACAAGGATTTCAGAATTGAGACCTAGCGCTTTATTAGCTGAAGACTTATCGTCCTTAAATGGAAGTCCTTCAACATCAAATAAAAAAAGGCTTTGCAGAGGGTAAGCAGGGATATAGGTGAGAAAACTTATTTTCTCTCTCATTGTGAACGTTTTATCTCTGCATAATCCAAGTATTCCTCTTGGTCCTTCCTAGAGCACTCCAAATGTAATGAATCACATCTTCTTGCTTCACACATGGCTCTTGATTCCATTTAAAACTTTCACTTCAGAGCTTGGTACATACAGATCAAACAAATACACGGGAATCTGGAAACTGCCATTTCTAAGCCACGTTCACCTCAGAAATTGAACTAAAAAACCTGCCCCCAGACCAATACACAGACATTCATTTTGGACACCTTGATAGATACACTCAGTTGCCTCCTAGGAGGTCAGTATGAAGACACTTATTTTTTATTTCATCAATTGGTTGATAAAATTAGTCTCACAAATACAGCACTGAAATGCAAAAAGCTTTGCATTTAATTTTTCATGCTCAATCTCACAGCCCCTGTTATGTTCCTAAGCTGGTCACTGCTCCTGCTACCACTTGTCTGTTTTGTCCATTTGGACTACCATCTTTTGAGGGACAGAGATATGCAGAGATGTCTAAGTCTTGCTCATAGGTGCCCCTAATACTTCCCCACCATCCGTCTCCTAAGAACAATTCTAAACATATAAAGTACTATATGACTTGCTCACTCTGATTTTTTCCTTAAAACAATGAACTCATTTTACATACTAGTTTTTGAACTGAATGCTAAATTTTATTTTCATTTATATCCATACAGACAACTCCTCCTTATCCGACAGTATGTAAAAACGTCAACTTAGCAAGAAAACTTTCTTTGATAGCAGTCTGAGTAACATGTTTTCAGTTTCTGCTTTGGGTCATCTTCTTTCACAATAGACAAACAATCTCTTGGAATTTCATGAAAACACAGTCCTGAATACAGCACCTTAAATATTATAGATAATTTTCTTTTTGAATAGCTACATTTCTGACACATCAGACATTTTCTGTCACAAAAGATATGCTCACTTACATGAACAATATGTATCAAATATCATTTTAGACTACACATCCCTAAATATGGATTTTCCATTTATAACTGGTTTGTCAGATGGAACTTGTTTTACTAAGTTCATGTTTGAGCTCTACTATAAGATGCAAAGAATCATGTTTTTCCCCTGTGCATGCGTGACTGGGGCACAACTGAAATCAGCAAGAGCCCTACAGGCACATCTGAAAGCAGCATTTCACCTCTCATTTACTGGAATATAGTATATAAAAGTCTTATCTTACTATGCTGAACATATTGGGAAGATTTCTTTTGCAAAGAAAACAGGATTAGATCCCAATTAATCAAAGACAGAGGCTAGAATCATGCCATCAGCTTTTCAGCAGAGTTCTCCACTGTTACAAGCACTACAAGTCCTAGTCACTCAGACTTCCATACAAATACTTTACATATGTGCCTCTATTCTGGGAAGGGGGAGAAATTTTTTGCCAAGGGGAGATCTAGTTCATTTCTTGTTGCTAGCAGCCTCACTCTGCTTCAAACTGTGTCACCAGCATCTCTATAATACACAGGCCACATGGCTAGTGATAGCAGCCACCCATCTGCTTCACAGATGCTACCAAAGAGCCACTTTGTGGTAAGAGCTCCTGGTCTAGAAGGCACTCAAATTAGAAACTTGGAGGACTGAATGTTCAGAGGCTGCTAGCCTGAGTGATGCTGTGGCTGACCTTTCATGGGCAGACACCTACATGCAGCTCCAAACTGCCGGGCTTGTAAACTACAATAGACCAAAGCAGAAGCCTGTTACAAGGGCAGTCTTGATTCCAGCAGAGTAAAGGACATCTTCACAAAGGGCACTATCAAAAAACACCAAGTGTGTTACCTTCCTTCTGTTCCGGTGAAAGCAGCTGCTGTGTTAGACCTTACTACATAAACATCACAAGTAACAAGGGCCTCAGGCTCTCTATAGCAACTTCAACTTTCTACCTGAAAGGGAACGGCCACAGAGTGGCAGTGTTCACTGACGCTGGTGTGCACAGCAAAACTGCCACAATGGAAAATTCTGTTTTAGCCCATTTTGCAGTCCTCCAGTAAACAGTGTTCTCCATCTGGAGATCCACACAACATGCTTTGCAGAAGTCCGGTATCTTTTCCACTGATTTAAATCACTCCATTATCTCTACAGCTTGCTGCAGTGCTTGCATTTTATTTTCAGAATTTAATCCAGCCTAAAAAATGACAGAGCAGTGGCAAATCAAACCACAGAAATGTAAAAAATTAGGATGGACAGCAGTTTAGATGAACTGGGCAGGGGGCCTTGCCCTGACAGATCTGCCAGGCTCTCCTGGCTGCACACACTTGCACCCATCTGTAACAATGGAACTGAGCCCACTACAGCCCCATCCTTCTGCTTCTAGTTCAAGTGCACGGTGCACGCTTTGGTTTCAGTAGGCAGCCTACATGGCACTGTGAATCCTAAATATAACTTCTGTTGCCTGTACGAAAAATATTGCAAAGCTTCTCATGGTGGAAAAAAACACAAACTAGTAACTCTAAACTCTGAAGAAGACAAGAGATCCTTTAAACAGGAAAAGGAAAGGGAATGAGGGGATGTTCCAGTTAATTTCTGGTTGTCAACAAAACAATTCTACCTCAGCAATTACCACTTTGTTTTGCATTAGACAACAGTTACCACACACTTTATATTCTTAGGAATGGTATGTAGTACAAATTGGTATTTAAATCTATTTCCACATGACAAATAAATTCCTCAAAAACAGTGATAGGTATTTAGTCAGAGAAAAAAGCATATCTGTACAACACTGTTATTTCACAGCAGCCTATAATGCAACTGATTTCCATTACTGTGAGTCCAACCCTGCAAACATTTGTTTGGGAAAGCAGGAAGTAGTATGGCAATTCCTGAGTGATCTCAGCCTGCATCAGAAGACTGTCAGCTGCAGGATACACCTGGGGCTTTCCCAAAGCACAAGCAATAACATATGATTGTTTCCCTTCTTCCATAAGTACCTACTGTCTAACACGTATCTGTGCCAAGATAAGTGACATTGGCCAAGAGGGGAACCTAAACCTCATCAAAACCAGCCCTGAACCCCTCTTGATATTCTTGCAATGCAGAATTTTAGGACCCCGTGTCCTTCGCACCGGACTCCACTGTCATTAAGGAAAATAAGGATTTACACTGGTCTTTCACAGATAGTTCAGAATTTACTAACAATGCATTCATTTTTTTTTTCCCCTTAGGAGAGCATTAACTGAGTTCTGATAGCCAATCAGTATCACCATAATACTCACTGTTTACAAACTATTAAATAGAATTCTAAATTCTTGTAACCGCCACACTTAAAACGCAGAGGTCATTACGCAGCCACTGACATCTTATACTACCTCTCCCCCAGACCTGGATGCTGCTCTGCATGGAGCCACGCTCTTGCCCACAGAGATCAGCTTGTGTAACCGCTTGCTGATTTAAATTCTCTGCAGAGCTGCCATGACATTTCGCTTACTCTAGGTTGCAACTCTCTTAAATAAAACACCGCCCTGGAGAGCGGCAGGGAGGGCTCTGGAAGCGGGGCACCACGCAGCGCCCGCCCGCGGCAACGAAGCTGGCGCCGATGCTGCCGCGAGGAAGGTGGCCCCGCGCCCGCGCGGCCCCGCGCCCGTCCTACCTGACCCGTGCTGGTGGCGCAGGATGGCGGCCTGGCCTGGCGGCGGCGAGGCCGAGGCGCTCCCGGCCGTGGCGGCGGCGGTGGGCCCGGCGGGCGGCGGGCGCTTGCCAGGGCCGGGCGGCGGCGTGGCCCGGGCGGCGGCGCCGTGGCGACGCGGGGCCGCGCCGCTCTGCATGTGCGACACCGCCTCGGCCGCCTGCACGTCGGGCGGCGCGAAGCGCGAGAGGACGCGCAGCATCGCCTGGGCCTTGTGCTCCTGCGTCTCGTCGTCGCTGTAGTCCGCCACGCGGCACTCGTACACGCCCTCGTCCTGCCGCCGCACGCCCGACAGCCGCAGCCGGTGCGAGATGTCGTTGCCCTGCACGCGCACCGTCTGCAAGAGAGAGCACGGCCGCGCGCCTCAGCAACGGCCGCCTCCCCGTAACGGCCGCGCGCCTCACCAACGGCCGCGCGCCCGTAACGGCCGCCCTCGCGCGGCCCCACCCCAACGGCCGCCTCCCCGTAAGGGCCGCGCGGCGCCGCCCCAGCTGCCGCCCGCCGCGGGCACCTCGCTGCTCACCCCGCACCCAGCCCTTGTTCTGGTCCAACCACCGACCCCCCCCCCAGCCGAACTGCTGCTCTCCCCCAGCCCCGCTGCCCTTCGCCCTTCTCCCTAAGGCGCCAGCACCGTGGGGGCAGGCAGCAGAGGAACAAGGTGCCCCTGGGCACTGGCGTTTGCAGGACCCTGCACTCTGGCAGGGGTGTGGGCAGGAGAGAGCCAAGAAGCTTCTCCCGTGTCCTGAACTGCCCGGCTAAGCGGGGGTGCAAGGCCAACCTCCACTGCACTGGGTTTGCAGGGCACGAGACGTGGCAGCTAAACCCGAGCTGGATGTCGCATTTTGGGTGGGAAATGTGCCACACTCCTGCCGTGCTGCCCCAGGCTGGCTAAGGTCCCATAGCGAGGAGCTGGGGGGCACCGTAATGCATGGGCCCCATCCCGCCTGCGCTGCACTTACGCTGATTTTAGTTGCATCCTTATTTGTTACCTAAGGGGACAGAAAAGGAAAGATGTTAGAGCCTGGCCTGCCAGCACCTGGGTGTGACACGCGCCTTCCCACCGCCTCTCTGCTGCCCGGAGCACGTGCACCACGTCCCTGCCCCGCGGGAGGGCAGCTCCTGCAGCTCAGCCCACCGCCTCTGCCGAGGCTGCACCAGGCTCCTGCGGGCAACCGGGAGCGCCGCCCTGGCCAACGAGACGGACATGGGCCAACACGCATCGACGCTGCTCGTACTGAGCCACGTGAGCCGCATCGGCGCAGCACGAAGGGCTTGGGCATGGGCAGGCAGGATCCTGCGCTGCTCGAGGCACAGCCCCGCTCTGCAGACGTCCCGGGAGCAGGTACCACACGCCAGCGTGCGGGCTCGACTGCTGCTTCTGCCTACAGCCACCTGCCATAAAACTCAATGATGCCTCGGATCTCACCGAAGCGCCTCCCCCAGGGAGACGGCCATCCGTCTCCCCGCCAGCCCTGCCGTCATTTATTGTGAACGCAACTCACGGCTTTTTTATAAGGTTAAAGAAGACATTTAAATCCAAGCGATTTATTTCCCTGTCTGACAATTGACTTACACTTTCCCCAGCCAGGCGGCATCGCGTTACCTCAGTGTCTATATGCTCTGCATCTCTATTTGAGCGCTGCGGGAAAACAAGCCTGCCACACAGACAGGACCTGGCACGGGCGCGAGGCTGCCGCCGGTAGCAGCCTGCAGCCAGCGGCCTGGAGAGGGTGACACGGTCCTGGCTGGGGAAGGCACACCCGCAGCTCTCCCTCTGCCCAGCTCGAGGGGCTGCATAGCCCCTTACTGGGCAGGGGGCTGCAGAATAAACTGGCGAGACAGGGAAACACAGCTGGAAAAGCAGCTAAGATTGAGCCTGCCCTTGAGCCAGGCTGCTTTCTAGTGGGAGGGGAGAGGACACCAAGATTTAAAAGCACTTCATGCATTTTAATTACTATAACAGCTGAAATGTCCTGGAGAGCTCCAGCTATAGCCCAGGTGTATACTAGCTCCCAAGGAAGCGCCAGGGTTGCGCACACACCAACACGGCTGTGCTCCATCAGCGAGCAGTGTGTCCCTTAGCGGGGAATCCTCACTCCTCCAGCTGCTCCGTCAGTGAGCAGAGTCTCTCCTGCATTTCACAGTGATTCCCAGCTCAGCCCAGCGCAGTGCTATTTTTGCTGATCCCCACTTCATAAGTTATTTTTGACTGCCTCTCTGGATCCTCATGGTCAATCTTGCAGCGAGATATTAATCATTTTCTGTTTACAATCCTTCAAGCGCTGCTATTTTTCTCCTAGAGTGAAAGGGAGAGTCTGGGGAAAGCCCGGGAAGCCCAGAGCGCCCACCCAGATCCCGGACACGTCGCAGCACAGGCGCCACTCCTACGTGAGCACCGCAGGCTCGTTTCAAGCACCCCAAGAACACACATTATTTTCGTGGCACTTCATTACCTTGCTCCTGCTGCCAGGGACACTGATGGCTAATTCATGGGCAAGTTCTCTGGCTGGTTCTTTAAGGTACCACCACTGGATTTCCAAGGAGTAAGAGGTGGCTCCGCTGGCTCGGAAAGCACAAGGCATCTCAATATCATCTCCCTCCCTAACAGTCACATCTTTGGGAACTTCAGTAAAGGTAGCTGAGAGGAGAAGACAAGAGTTACAGGGGCTAGTTAACGGGAGAGATTAAGAGACAAGAGCCATCCTTTTCAGCGCGATCCAATCTGCCCCACATGGGGGGTGCTCCTTGCCTGGCACTGGCACAGCACGAGCCGGGCACCCGGCACCCGAGTACCAGGGTGGCGGGTCCTGCTCCCCAACGCAGGCAGCTGCCGCAGTGCCGGCAGCAGCCAGAGTTTGAGGAGGGTCTTAGCGCCCCATCCCCACTCCCGAGGAAGCCCTGGCAGCGCATGAGGACACAAGAGTCCCCTTCCCTCATGGGTGTCCCTTCTCGCGCTGGTGGCAGGACGCGAACGCACCAGGCTGCACGCGGCAGGGCTGGGTGCGAGGCGCGGGGCGCAGGGTGCTGCAGCAGAGCGGACCCCCGCACGCCGAGCTGCCTCAGCCCACCGCAAACATCTGCAGCCACAACAGTGCAACCTTGTTCGCACAGAGCCCTCCCTGGGCAGCACTCCCTGCTCCCAGCCACAACGCACTGCCACAGGAAGGGGAGCCAGCGCAGGGGGATTGGGGCATCACCGGGAATTTAGCTGAGGCGGCGCTGGCAGATCCAAACCCGCAGCGCAGGGCACAGCCGGTGGAGATGCTGGGGCTCAGGGAACCCCTTCAAACCCATGAGAGCCGAGCACCAGCCTTCCCTGCCCCTCGGCAGCTCCCACCCGACCCGAGTCTGCCCACGTCCCTGGTGCAGCGGGTAGTTACTGGTGGAGGGAGAAGCAAAAGTTTGGTACTCACCGTTCACAATGAGCAGCAGAGGTGCGTTGAACATCAGGTAACACAGAGTGCAGAAGAGCCCTCGATTTTCCATTTCATATACGTGGGCTTTAGAGTGAAGGGCAGTGCAGAACCGAGCGCGCTCACAAAACAGCTAAGAATTCCTCAATCCCATGGCGAGCGGCGGGCGAGTGCCTGACACAGCTCCGCGTTAGGGCTCTCTCCAGCAAAGCCGAAGCCCCCTGGCCGAGCGCTGTTTCCGCGGCGAAACCAGCTCAGGATCCCGCTCTGGAGCCCGGCGCCGCTGCCGCTCCGGCTGTGGCTGTGGCCGCGGCGCTCGCGGCCGCCGCCCGGGCTGCACCATTCACCGTCC